>PVHP010000488.1:0-145243 GCA_004024765.1 Zapus hudsonius
CTTTCTGAGACATAAAGCTGACAATCAGACATCTGAGTATGACTGGAAAATAACCGTCCCTGAAAGATTGAAGGGAGAACATTAGCAATAGGATGGCAGAAACCATTGTTCTTTCAACCAGGGGAGAGAATGAGTAAATTAGAGTAAAACACGTGTAAACTGATGAAAAGAGGAAAATACTATTCCCAAATGATTTTGTCGAAACAGGTAGTGAGATTTCTTGCTCTATAAATCAATATTTCTTCGGCTTTTTAGAAAATGGTTCTGTGGTCATACTGAACTGTATGTAACAAAAAGATTAATTTACAATGTAAGACCTTGTTACTCTGTTGAAATTCAATAATGTCACTATTTTTCAATTTGATTACTTTGTAATTTTAATGTTTGGGAATTTCCTTCAAAATTATAATATTAAAGAAAGGCAGTATGTGTGGTTATGTTATATAACCACATAGAAATAATTACTTTAAAAGACACTGTTGACCAAAACAACATGAAACAGAAAGGTGATGTATTTAAGGGGAGGATTTTAAATTCATTTTAAAATGAGGGAAAGAAATATATATATATATATATATATATATATGAAAATAGAATAATAAAGGTATACCATGCCTATAGAAAACATTAACACATTTACTTATTTACTCTTTTATGGAAAATAAAGGTCTGTCACCTATAATCTTTCCACTTTTGTGGAGGTGTTTTAAAAAATTTATATAGGACTGGAGAGATGGCTCAGTAGTTAAGGTCCTCGCGTGCAAAGCCCACTGACCTGAGTTTAATTCTCCAATACCCACATGAAGCCAGATGCATAAAGTGGCACATGCATGTAGAGTCCTTTTGCAGCAGCAGAAAATCCTGGCATGTCTATTCTCTCTGTTTCTTTCAATCTCTTTCTGCTTGCAAATACATAAATAATACATAAATTTTAAAAAGAAATTTCTATTTTAAAAACCCACCCTAAATCTTCTAATCTCAGTTCCCAAAGGAAAACAGCTAAAGGTTTCAGATTCTTTTGCAGTCAGAGACTGGATCATATAAAAATGATATGAAACAAAATAGGGGAGAATAATTCTTGTATTTTTTTAGATAGTCTCACTATGTAGTTCAAGTGGGTTTTGAACTCCATGCATTCCTCTTGCCTCAGACTCTCAAGGGCTGAACTAGAGATGTGAACCACTCTGCCAGGCTTGGGTCTTAGCTTTAATTGTTCATGGGTCTTTGTTTTGTAACTGGTCTTCTACTGACAGAAACTTTCACTGGGCCTTTGTTGTTTATCAGGGGACCCATGCTACCTTCCAAAAAAAACAACAACAACACATAAGAGCCATATTTCTTCTATAAGACCATCACAACACAGGTTATCAAACACCAGCAACAAGTCCTTTCTGTCTGGTTGGTCTTTATTGCTTGTGTCTAACCCCATGTCACCCACTCCAGAAGGGGGAAGTTGAGTCAGCTACTTTTTGATCCACTTCTTAGCAATGACATACAGGTCTGGGCTTCTGTGTCATCATGGTTGATGATGGCTCTAATGGAAGGGCCAAAGAAATGTGGAATTGATGCTGGAGGACCCCGCCCTTCTTATCATGTTGAACATTGAAAAGGGGCATATACTTTTTAAAAGACAAGCTATATTTAGTGTTTAGGGATTTAGTGTTTTTAAGTCTGTTGACCTTTTCCTTGGAGAGTTCTTGGATTTCACCTTGTATAGGAAAGCCTTTTTGTTCCAAGTCTATAAAAAACATTTCTGTACAAATAGTTTTGTTGTAGATCAATTACTTGAAATGTACTTTTCAATTCATAGTAAAACTGATTTAATTGTGATTTTAGAAAACAAAATTTAATTTAAAAAATTAAGTAGAGGGCTGGAGAGATGGCTCAGCGGTTAAGGCACTTGCCTCCAGTGTCTAAGGCTCTGGGTTCAATTCCTCAGGACCCACAAGGTGGTGGCCCTGGTGTTCTCTCTCTCTCTCTCTCTCTCTCTCTCTCTCTCTCTCTCTCTCTCTCTCTCTCTCTATCGCTCTGCTTAAAATGGATGAATAAAAAATTTTAAAAATTGAGTAGATATTATTTTCAAGTACAGAGTAGAGCAATAAATAGCTTAGGTTTAAAATGGAAAATAATTCAGATAAATATAATTACCTTTCTTGATTTAAAATAACTGCCTTAGTTGGTAAAAAAAAAAGCAAAGGGTATATTAAATGTAGAACTATGATCTATATTATATCCAGAAATCTTTTATTAAAATGAATATGAATTGGCTTCTTTAAGGTGAAGACTGTCACTAAATTAAAAACTGTCTCATGAATAATCTCAAAATTTATTTGGAAGGGTAAGAGACCTCGAATAGCTAAAACTATTCTGAGCAAAAAAAAATTATGCAGGAGGTATCACCATACCTGACTTTAAAACATACTACAAAGCCATAGTAACTAAAACAGCATGATATTGGCAGAAAAACAGTCTGACCAGTGGAATAGAATTGAAGACCCAGCCTTTAATGCAAGTAACTTCAGCTGCTTAGTCTTTGACAAGGGTGCCAACAATGTAAGCTGGGCTAAAGGTAGCATATTCAACAAATGGTGCTAGACAAATTGGATAAACACGTGTAGAAAAATGAAAATAGACCCACTCCTTTCACCATGCACAAAGATCAACTCCAAATGGATCAGAGACCTCAATATTAACCATACAACCCTAAACATCGTGGAAGAAAAAATAGGAGGAACCCTACATGAGATAGGAATAGGGAAAAAATTCCTGAGCAAATCTCCAACAGCCCAGGAAGTGCAACAGTCACTTAATCAATGGAACCTGATCAGACTCAAAAGCTTCTGTACAGACAAAAACATTGTTCTCAGAGTCAAACTGGGAGATGATTTTCACCAGCTACAACTCAGACAGAGGCCTAATTTCCAGAACCTACAGAGAACTCAAAAAAATTAATAACAAAAAAGCAAACTGCCCCCTCACAAAATGGGGCACTGATCTCAACAGAGAATTCACAGAGGAGGAAACACAAATGGCCTTTTCTCACCTAAGAAAGTGCTCAGCATCCTTAAGTTTCACGGAAATGCAAATCAAAACCACAATGAGATACCACTTTTCCCCAGTCAGAATGGCAATCATAAAGAAAACCAACAACAATCATTGCTGTCGAGGATGCAGGGAAAAAGGAACCCTCATTCACTGCTGGTGGGACTGCAAACTTGTCCAACTGCTATGGAAAGCAGTGTGGAGACTCCTGAACAGAATGGACATAGAACTACTAATGGACCCAGCTATCCCTCTACTAGGCATCTATCCACAAGATGTCACATCTTGACGCAGAAACATTTGTACAACTATATTTATAGCATCTCAATTCATAATAGCCAAGAATTGGAATCAACCCAAATGCCCATCCATGGAGGAATGGACAGCGAAACTGTGGTATATTTCCACGATGGAAATTTACTCAGCTGAAAGGAAAAATGATATATCAAAATTTAGGAAAAAATGATCTGACTCCGAGCAGATCTTACTAAGCGAACACTCAAAAGAACAGAGAATCGAACGCCGCATTTTCTCCCTCATATGCGGTCCTTAACCATGATAACCATAAACTCTACGCAGACTGGTAGAATGAAGTAAGAGGTTATGAATGAGGGGTAAGGGATGGGGGGAGGGGAATGGCTTAAGCATGAGGATAAACCGTACTAGGTTCAAAAACATAAAATCCTCACGAGCATACTGTAACCTATTGAGCAAGTAGGGGACGTCGACTGGCAAGAGGGGCCATGAGTAGTAGGGGAGAGAGTCTAAGCCTGTGAATAATTGATCAGTCTGACAACCCCTGGTCCCAGCCACCAGTTCCTTTCCTCACTGAGATGTTGACCAAAGCAACCCATGAGGTTCCAAAAACAAGACAGAATTCTGTCAAAGCTCTTGAGTGCCCTCCCCAGGCAGGTCTGAGGCAAAACTCTGTTGCTGTAGAAACCACAGAATGCCATAGATCAGCATCAAGAGACCCTTCGAGGTCTGGAATGGTATCCAGCCCCCAGAAGGCAATTAGTGTAGTGCTGGAAGGCACTGCACAAGCTGACAGGGGAAACTGATCAATGACTGCTGGAGTAAACAGAGACCACTGACATGAAACACAGTCTGCGGCCATGAGTAGGCTGACCACACCTCCTGCTGGGAGAGAACAGTGAACCAAGAAAGGAGCCCTTGTGCAATGGAGGAGACTGGGCCTGGGGGAGACAACCAACAGCTTTTAAATTCGGCCAAATTTTCCACTTAGTGAGGGGGGGGGCCTTGTCTGTAACTTGGGATTCAGGGCAATAGGCACCAATCCTGTTCTCTTGGGATCCCAAGAAAAGATGCACAATGGGAGCGATTGACGGGAAGGCTACTAAAAATAAAATATAGGTAATCCAGAATTGTGTATATTTGTTAACCTACACTGATCTCACTCTCCGATGGAGAATGTGTTTGTATTTTTCAGGATGCAGCGAGAGAGGTGTGGCCCATCTAACCCTACCAACCAACCCTAGGCCGATAGCTGAGATCCTGGCAAGAGATGAGCCACCACAGTCATATTGTGGAGGATCCATATGGGACCTCACAGAGAATGACGGGATGAATAAGGGACCCACAGCCATTCAATCAACACAGGATAAGCCAGTGAGACAGAAACCAACAATTTTCGACACAAAGACCCCTATGCTCACAACATTAAAGCAGCCTTAATACTCACCCACCACGACTCAGGGAACTGAGTGGAAGAGGGGGCGGAAAGATTGTGAGAGCCATGGTGGGGGAGACTATCCAGAGGCATGGCACCCCTCAGTAACAACACACTTGGGCCAGGAGAACCAGGCTGAATACTAGGCTATCCATGGTCCCCTGCCACAAGGACTGATCCAGATGACCCACGGAGGAGAATATCCAGCTGATTGGAGATGGGGGTAGCATCAGGGAATTGGGAATAACAACTCATTGTTTGCCCACTAAATAATGTAACGCATATGGACAATAAAAAATTAAAAAAAACTGTCTCATGGACCATACGCAGCAAAAATTATGATGACACTGGACATCTAACCAAAGGCAGGAAGACTCAAGTTTCACACTGAGCCTGAGGATAGAGCTAGAGTCAAGGGGATTTTACATGATCCACCTGCAGAAAAAAACAAAAACAAAATGCTGTAACCATTAATCTTTAAAATGCCACAAAATTGAACATTGCATTCTAAATCAGGAAGCAGGTGATTGCTGTGAGGAACAGACACTTAGTAGGCTGTCCAAACACAGCCTGACTGGCAAAATCATGGCCATATTTCTCTCCATATACCAGTTAGTTCAGTCAAATCACACCATGGTGACCACTTGCAACAAACTAGATACAAATCTCTTTAGTTCAAGGCAGCACAAAGAAGGCAAGAACGCCTCAAGGAAGGTAGTAGGTATATTCATAATGACAAAAGAGAGAGGCAGAAGTAGGGATCTGGAAATGTAAAACGTTAAAACTATGACACTTTCTCATAAACCCCAGGCTGGCATTGAGTTGTCTATGATGTCCAAGCTGGCCTTGGACTCCTGATCTTCCTGCCTCCATCTCTCAAGTGCCAAGATTACAGGTATATACCACCAGGCCTGGCATCTCATGGTTCTTGAACATAGTTCAAGTGGTGGAAGGTGCTGAAAAATTTGCTAGTACATGAAACTTGCTATGTAATGTTAGAAAAATAATAATAGACCGTAAACCAACGACGAGTGAAGGAAGGGGACAGGACTGGTTTAGGTGAGAAGGTAGGGAGCATACTAACATGTTGACATGAAGCCCACATAGCATTTCAGACTGGGTTCATGGTCTCCAGTGCTTAGCACTTAGAGAAAGTCAGGAAAGGCCTGATCAATAGCTCCACTTTCCTCCTAAAGCAAACTAGGATCGAGGACATTTTCAAACATCATCTTACCTTGTAAAATAATTCCCAGGACTTCAGTCAGGATTGACATATGTGGAAATGACAACTGATAAACTTCACTTTAGAATAGAAACACCTGTTATCTTTATGAGAAAAGCACTGTCCAACATATACTACTTGTAATCAATACAACTCGTGGATCCAAATCTATACATTTACTTTTACATTTCTTTTCATCTGACTTTTTGTTTTTTCATGAGTTATTTTTTTCCTCATGAGTAGTCAAAGGAGTAAGAATATTTAAGTATATGGATGTAAAATAATCTTTTTTGAATTTTCTTTATTTATTTGAGTAGTATCCATAGCCCAGGCAGGGGGAACCTAAGTCAGTATGATATTGGCTTTAATATCTCCATGTCACCCATACGGTAAGGTCATTCTCCACATGGTCTTCGTACTAAGTTACAAGAGTGGCAACGTCTATCCTGTAAATGGTCTCCTTCAGAGAGTGGGGTTGAAACATTTTTTTTCAGAGAATGCGGCTTTGTGGCTGTCCGTTTCCTTTGCTGTTATTGTTTGGCTGTTGTTTATTGAGACAGAATCCTGCCACGTAGCCTAGGTGTCCTGGAACTCACCATCCCATGGCCTGTGTCTCCCAAGTGTGATTACAAGCCTCCGCCACCGCACCTAGCTTAATTTTCTTTTTACAACACTTGTTTAGCACTGTGCCAATATAGCACAAATGTGTGTGTGTGTGCATGTGAATGTGTGCTTTTTATACTTGAACAACTCAATCCATACTTTCCAAATATATCAACAGAACAGCCAAGTTAAATGTTCCGTCAACATAAGTTAATAGAATTCTGTGCAACAATATCTCATTGCTAGAATAGATTAAATGACCTCATCAAAATCACTTGAGAAGTTGTCAAACTTATCCATGTTAAGTTTCAAATTTCAACTGTGAAAAGCTCTCTAACTAACCATCTGTCTATCTGGTTCCTCCTATATGTAATCAAGTTTTTCCAAACAGGAGCTCTTACATTGACAGAGTAAATGAGTCCAAATATTTGACTTAATAGATCTTCACTTTAATTAATCAAATAAAATTAATCTTTCAAATGAAATGACATTTACGTTTATCTGTTTGATTTGCTATTTTTGAAGGATATTCATAATATTTTGTACACTACAAAAAGCATCTCTCCTTTCATTTGTATTTCAAGCAGCTGGCCTGTGTATGTAATCATAGAGGAGAAATGTTTCAATAGGGATGACATCACTAACTCTTTTTTCTGTGCTGAGGATCAAATTGGAGGAATTGTACATGAGTAAGCACTTCATCTATGAGCATGTACACCTTCCTTGTTTCCATGTTTTACTACATTTCAATTATTTATATGAAGAAACAAAGCTTTTAAAACTATATTCCAAAAAACATTTTAACTCACAAAAGTACTAAGCATCTATGATTCTATTTTGTGCCCAAAATTTTTGGAAATTATTTTTCCCCACATGATATTTCAGGACCAAAACCTATACATTTTATATGACTAGATCACAAGAAAACTGTCAAATAAAGAAAGCAAAAGTTTACTGAGAGAAATGGAGCTGGACTATTTAAATCTTTTAAAATCACTCCCCTTTCTACTATGTATACTAAATTTCATCCAAAAATGACAAAGAGTACTGCATCTATTGAAAGGTCTCAAGTTTAGATGAAAATTATTTTGTTTGGGTTACTTAAGGTTATAAAATCTTTTGAATAAATATAAATAATGCAAATTCTCACTTAGAAGTTAAGCTACAATTTATTTTTTCAAATTATATTTGATAAATGATATTTCATTTTAAATACCCAACATAATTATATGTGAAGCCATAAACTCTACAGGTGTCTTAAAAATAACACGCTTCTTTTTGCAAATAATTTGCTTCCAGGATTGTGCCTGGAAACGTGCCTAAATGTCCAGGTAATGCTTTATAATCATAACCTTCTATCGCTGAAATATTTTTAAGGCATAAAATAAAGTACATCTCTCAGTCTCGATTATTTCATATTTAACACTCAAATCTTTTCACACCCGCGAAATTCTCTTTGCTGCCAGGAGATGGCGCTGTGGGTTTTGATTCACAGAGCGAAAACCCAGAGCCCGGTGGAATGTTAGTGGTTTCCCTGTCTATGTGCACAGCCAGGCAAACCCTGGAAGTGTTCACCTTTTGGTTCGAATAATTTTAACTTCCAAGTTGGTGTTGCAACCTTCTTACGAAGGTGCGATCCCAGGACAGAGATACGCGGAGCGGCTTGGGGGATGTGTCAAGGAAGGAAGGTGATGGTGACTTCTTCGCCACTCTTCCCACCGGCGCGGTTCCCTGGGTTTGGGCCGCGGGAACCGGGCAGCGGGTCCTCCGTGTCCAGGACCACCCTGTGCGGGCCCCGGACTGCGGACATCTTCCCGCAGCCGGGATGGGTCGGAAAAGCTGCCTGTCGCCATCTGAGAGGGTTTCTCCAGTGCTTGTCCAAACTTCAGCTAACTTGTCCCCCAAGAGTGTTTCCGAATAAAGAGATCAGCTTCCTTCCTCCCTGGAAAATTGACTAAGAATCTTCGGGAAGAGTTGTTAGAGCAATAATTTCCAGCTTCTCCGGGGTGGGAGTCAAGGGAAAGGGAAAGGCCAGCCTCGGAGCGGTGCTGAGGCTGGAACCCCGCAGGGTGAGTCCCCGGGACCCAGGCGCTGCAGCCAGCTCGGGGTGGGAGGGATGCAGAGGGCGGGAAAATGCTAATGGAAAAAGCACTGAAAGGCCGGACCTGGGGACTGGGTGGGTTTGAGTTTCCCCGCCATCCAGGCTTTCAGACGCTTCAGGCACCACTAGACAACGATGCAGGGCGGATGCTGCAGGGTGGGCGAGGGAAAAGCAAGTTCAAGGTCAAAGCGCCTCTCACTGGGCGGGGAGATGAGGGGCGACCCTGCTTCGCAGTGTGGGGGGAGGCCTCTGCCACCACACTCCTGTTGGCCTTTGCTCTGGAATGCGGGGTGTGTGTGTGTGTTTCAGAGCAGCTCCCCAGGCTAATTAATTAAAGTTAATATTAATTCTTGTCAAACTTTGTTTTCATTTTTAAAATGTTCTCATGCACATCAATTGAAACACGCAGACACAATTCAGTCTCCGAGAAAGTACACACAGCTACACAAATCCAGACTTCTGCCTACTTGGGGTTCGCATGAACCTGTTTGTCAGAAATGTACAAATAACCACGAGCAATCCCTAGGAGCGCGTTTTCAGACCGAGTTCCATTCTGGTTGTCTGGGCTCCTACTTCAATCTTATATCAGTAAGATATCAGTACATATTAGGACAAGTGCTAAAATAGATAAATATGAACTGAAGATGGCTTTGATCGGAAGGACCGTATTTGTGTTCTCTTTTCAGGGCGGTGCTACTTGCCCAACATTTTGGAATCCTTTGGAAGGCCTGTGCGTGTTCTCTCCAACAATAACAAAACTGCTCGTGTTTTTCGGGGGTATAAATGCTTGGTATCTAACAGAAAATATAACTGTGCCAGACGGGTTGGCCAATGAACATCACCGATCTAACCAGCCCAGGAGCAAAGGAGCTCAGCTAGACGCTTCCCTTGAGGGGCCCTCCCTGCAGCCAGAAGGCCTCTGTCCCCAGGGCCTCCCTGCTCTCTACAGCTTGGGTAACTTAAAGTTCCCCTCGGTGAAACCGCGCAGACCCAGGGCTTCCCTTCCAGGGTCATGGGTTCATCTGTGGGTCTGGAGATGACGTCCCACCTTCTTTGTCCTTCCTCCAGGAGGGCCCTGGGTCACTCTCCCTTAAGGCACTTTTCTCAGGTTGCTTGAGTTGCCGGGGTCCTTTGGCAGACTCTTGGAGGCTCAAAGAATTCCAGAACGGCAGGAGAGCTGCTGACGTCACTGTCCTGCTGGGCTCCAAACCCAGCGGCCCACCTCCCCCAAGAGAGAGGGAGCTGAGGCCTTGGCTTAGGGTTGGCCATGATTAAAACAGGTAACGAGACGTGGGGCAGATGTGTTTTCATTGCCCCGTAAGATAAATGCAGTGTTAAGTGCCTGACAACTTCCCAGAAGCAATCAGCAAAAGTTTACGAGTGCATAAACCTCAAAGACCATTCCCCGACGGTGGTTAGAAGGCCCTCGTTTAGAACGCCTATAAATTCTCCAGCCGTTTCCCACAGCAAAGTTTCCAGACTATTAAATAGCCACCTCTTCCCGGAAGGCTAGGGGGATTTTCCTGCCTTGGACATTAAAGGCAAATTTTGGCTACTTCTGAGTAAAATGAAGTTGGTTCAGAAGTTTGTTCCAGAAGTTTGGCCTCACGTCCAAGGTGGGGTTAGGGAACGAAAGAGATGCTCCATTCCGGGGTTGAGAGTTGTCTGACAGTATCTGACAGCTATTGGGGGGGGGGCAAACAACAACAAACCAAACAAAAACTAGGCTTTGCTCTGGTCTCAGACCTAGCTGGGAGGGCGGGCGTCTCTTTGGCCCCAGTTCGCAAGCGGCACCGCTGCTCTACCGTCCTGGTTCCTAAAAGCGCCAAGACACCTGCGGCTAAGTTTGTGGTCACCCTGGGCACAGGCACGGTTCTCCGCAATCCGCAGGTTCCAGGGCACAGAAAAACCTGTTGGCTGGAGAATTAAGGCTAAGAGGGGACTGTAGACACCCCGCCGCAAGGTTGCTAGCTTCCATCGCGGTGTAGGTAGCCCCCGGACCTTGAGATGTCCCTATATCGCGTGTCCCACCTATGTTTAGAGATCATTCCTTTAAGATCCCTCCCCGAAAGCAAGGCTGCGGGCTAAAGGAGAGAAACTATAGTTCCGGATGGTTTCTAAAGGGACGGCTCAACAGCTGCAGCGCCAGGAGAGGAAAAGCCGGGGGCGAGTTGAGAACGACCGCTTTGGGTCCCCGGTGGGACTCGGGCAGGTTCTAGCCCTGGGGAGCCAGTCCGGGTCCCAGGCATTGGCCCAGGGGCAGACGCTTGCTTGGTCTCAGTCTTTGGGCTGCTATATATCCCAAGGGGAACCGGTTAGGATGACTGTTTCTCTCCCTTGAAGACTTTGTTTTGGAAGACAGCCCTAGGCCCTTTGCACCCTTTCAGGTGAAGGTGCAGACGTCACCCTCACCCTTCCTTCAGGAAATAAGGCGCCCAACTGTTCAGGTCCTGCCATTCAAAAACAGGTTCTGCGGTGAACCTCATTTGTGAATCTATTACAGAGATTAATAGATTATTTCTCCTTTTTCAACTAATTCTCAGTGGGGAAATTTAACCATATGGTAAGGAGAGAATTAGAATTTCATCACATTAGAGCAAAATGTAATGAAAAGAGTCCAACACCTGGGGCCAACTCTGAAAGCCACAATTAAAAGGGTTTTAATGAAACCAGAGAAACCCCAAACTGCACAGGCTTCAGTAATTCGGCCACATATTAGGGAATTATTGGCGGTGTTGGGAAATATTGTTTTTACTTATGTCACAAGGATGAAAAGTAGCAGCTAAGCGCCATGTGCTCCAAGAGACCAAACTCAGCAGCACAGGGACCTGGTGTCTGGTTTCCCACCCTGGCTAAGCGCTGGTTTTCACAGTTCTGCCCTCAGCTAACCCTCCGGGATGAGCCCAGGCAGATGCAGATGTCCCCAAATGGCTTGTTGGCTGTGGCGGTTAAGTCTGCGCTAAACAGATATGAACACACACACACACACACACACACACACACACACACGCACGCACACGCACACAGTGTGTGTGTGGTGTGGAGGGTTGGACTCTTAGTGCTCACTCTTGTGAGGCAACTGGAGTTTGAGAAACTCATTTCTTCCTCCTGAGGATATCCTGGGCTTCGCAGTCACCCCACCCCATCCCACCCCACCCACCCCCATTCCCCAGTCTTTTATGATCAACTTGGTCTTTGCTTTGAAAAACGTATCTCATCCGAAATGGGCAGCGTACGGGGAAATGGTCGTGGGGGAGGGGGCGATGGCTTTGCTCTTGTCATCGCTGAAAAATCCAGACTGAATTTGGGAAAAGCCTGCTGAGACACCGCCTTCCCCACCCAAGGTCCCATATCCAAATGAGACATCCTAGGCCCAGGGGTGGAGTGTCTTTCCCATCTCTCTGGGTAGGCCAGCACTAGCTGAGTGCGAAGTAGACGGAAGGCCTTGGGGGGTGGGGTAGGTGGGGGCGGGCGGGCGGGCGGGGGCGTCTGCTTTCCACCGGACTCCCAGCCTCGCTGCCTCTCTACAATTTGCTGAAGGAGCAAAGAACATCCCGGACTCTAAGCAGGGCTTTTAGTGTGCTCATTGATGAGTGAAAGTCGCCACACATGTCAAGCTAAAGGCAGTTGTTGGGTTACTAACAGGACCCAGCGCCTTGCAAACATATGCGCTAAGCTGTGTCTACAGATGGCAGGCAGAATAATGGAGCAGGCGCCTTTTATAAAGCTCTAGCTCTGCCCGTCTTCAGACCTGGGAGATGGCACTATTCAGACTCGCGGCCAGATAGCGCCCGCGATTGTTTGTTACCGTTTTAATCCTATTAATTAAAACGTTAACCTGATTGGGTAGAAAGCGCTGTCCCAACAGGCGAGTCTTCTTCATAATAACCTACTCAGAGATAATGATGTAAAAGACTCCCCCGGCTGTGGCGGCGGCTGGTGGATGGCTCCGGAAATCTCTTGAAGGTGAATCCAAGCAAGATAAACGGTGCGGAGAGGCGGCGCGGGGCCGGGCTCCGGGCGGCGGCGGCGGCACTCCCCGCGCGCCCACCCTCCCACCATGCGGGGCCGCGGCCCATGGTGAGCCCCAGCGGCCGGCCCCGGCGGCTGGAGACGAGGACGAAGAAGAAGAGGAGGAGGCGCGCGCGGGGGAAGGCGAAAAAGAAAAAGAAAGCAGGGGACCGAGCGGGCTGCTGGCAGCGCGGGGAGCGACGCACGCACCAGCCCGGGAGCCCGGCTCGCGCGCGTCGGTGCGGCCGCCGGAGCGGGCAGCCGCGGCGGCCCGGGCGCGGGCATGGAGCGCGGGCTGCACCTCGGCGCGGCGGCGGCGGCGGGGGGCGACGACGACCCGTTCCTGCGCACGAGCCTGAGCGCGTCCACCGCCAAGCGCTTGGAAGCGGCTTTCCGCTCCCCGCCCCCGGGCATGGACCTGTCCCTGGCGCCGCCGCCGCCCCGCGATCGCCCGGCGTCGTCGTCCTCGTCGCCCCTGGGCTGCTTCGAGCCGGCTGACCCCGAGGGGGCCGGGCTGCTGCTGCCGCCGCCCGGAGGCGGAGGCGGCGGCGGGGTGAGTGTCCCCGGGCTGCTCGCGGGTTCCGCCGGCGCGGGCGGCGACCCGAGCCTGAGCGCCTTGCCCGCGGGGGCCGCCCTGTGCCTCAAGTACGCCGAGGGCGCCGGCCGGAGCGCGGCGGTGGCCGAGAGCAGCGGCGGCGAGCAGAGCCCCGACGACGACAGCGACGGTCGCTGCGAGCTGGGGCTCCGGGCCGGAGGCGGCGAGCCGCGGGCGTCCCCGGGCGCGGGGGGCGGCGGCGGCGCCAAGGTGGCCGAGGGCTGCTCCAACGCCCACCTCCACGGCGGCGCCGGCGGCCCCCAGGGGGCCCCGGGGGGCGGCGGCGGCGGCGGCGGCGGCGGCGGCAAGAAATCCAAAGAGCAGAAGGCGCTGCGACTCAACATCAACGCCCGCGAGCGGCGGCGGATGCACGACCTGAACGACGCGCTGGACGAGCTGCGCGCGGTCATCCCGTACGCGCACAGCCCCTCGGTGCGCAAGCTGTCCAAGATCGCCACGCTGCTGCTCGCCAAGAACTACATCCTGATGCAGGCGCAGGCCCTGGAGGAGATGCGGCGCCTGGTCGCCTACCTCAACCAGGGCCAGGCCATCTCGGCCGCCTCCCTGCCCAGCTCGGCGGCCGCGGCCGCGGCGGCGGCGGCCCTGCACCCCGCGCTCGGCGCCTACGAGCAGGCGGCCGGCTACCCGTTCAGCGCCGGGCTGCCCCCCGCAGCCTCCTGCCCCGAGAAGTGCGCCCTGTTCAACAGCGTCTCCTCCAGCCTCTGCAAACAGTGCACGGAGAAGCCTTAAACACGCCCTTCCCCACCTCGAAAACCACCGGACCGACCCCGAAGCTGGAGGAAAGCGCGAAGCTGCTCCCCGCCCCACACGCCCCTTTTCTGTGGGTCCTCTCCTAGTTGTGGAACCCTGGCAGAGCGAACGGTGCAGAGGCTAGAACTGAGAAGTTTCAGAGACAGAAGGGACTATTTTAGCCTTGAAGTCCCCGAATCTCGGCCTTTGGGGTGGGGAGGGAGGGAGGAGGGAGTTGGAGTTGGGATGAAGTGTGGATATCTTTTTTTTTATTATTATTATTATTTCTCAGAAAAGTGGTAACTTTGGTGGCAGCCTAGATCCGGAGGAGGAGGAAGCAGTCTTCCTTGAAGGTGAAAATAAATTGAGAAGTAGCGCTTGGTTATTAAGCCTGCAAAGTGTTAAATGGCAAAATACTGCCCCTACTAATAATTGTGAATCTGGCTAGAGCTGGCGGGAACCTGAGGAGTCCAGGTCTGGGAGGCCTGGGGGGACAGAAGATTGATTCAGACAACTGAGAAAGGGCACTCGAAAATAAATTTTGATCCTGAGCCAGGAGAAAAACTTGAAATGTAGACTTATTTAATTGGGGTGGTGGTGGGAGGGGTGGGCAGAGAGAGACATGTTGCTATGAAAAAACTTGTATTTTTATTGTCTCTGAACTTAAATCCTGTGAAAATGCTCAAAAGTTTTTGGTAAGAGTAATACAGAAAAACTGACTGTGGCGGAAAGAATTGCATTTTAACTATTTATGTGCACCTTGTTAATTTCTACTCTGCAACAATGTATTAACAATCCATGGTATTTATTTGTCATTCTCCAATGATCATTCCGCATCAACAGTATTTATCATGTGTTAAGGTCATGGGTCTTATCTTATGTGCAGATTTTTTATTCTCTTTTATAGATTAACTTATACGGTGTGCCAAGTGTTTAAAGGTTTATTTGCCAACAAGTATGACGAAAAAAAATACTGATGTATCTGAGCTGCTTAGGTTTTGAAAGGTCACCTGGATACTTTTCAGTTGCATCATCCCTGTATTTAAATTGAGCTTTAATAAATTGCTTCAGTCCAAAAATTACAGGAAAGGTGTATTCTTAATTGATCTTTTTTTTTGAAAGGGGACGTCTTTGCATTCCAAAAGGAAATAACATCACAGCAACAGACCCTATAAGTATGAACATGCTAAGTAAATATTTTTCCAGGTTGTGCTGTGCATTTTAAAAGGTCGAATTTAATTGCTTTTAATATATATATGTAAGTTATTTTAACGGTGGAGAATTATTAAGTTAAAAGACTGGTTTGATTTGCTTATGGTGTGAAATCCTTTGTTATTTTTCTAAAAAAATTAAAATCTTAAAACAAAGTAAAGGTAAGGAAGAACAAGAAGCTATTTACCCAAAGTGAGCTTTCAGTTTTAGTTTGCATGGCTATCTGCCTGCCTTTCCTTCCTATAAAATCAAGAAAACCTCTTTTTAAAAATGGAGTCCTGCTATTTTCCACTCCTTGCAAATAATACAAATTCAGTTTGTCAGGATGGGTGGTGAGTTGGGAGTTGTGATGGAACTGTGGTGGGTTTTGGATACGTAAAGAATGATATATAAATATATATTAAATAGGTCAATCAGACTGACAGCTATGTATGACCATTTGTATGTGTATCTATGTCAGAAAGAATCTTTATTAAAATATTTTGATCAAACATTTTATTATGCTGTTCTTTGTGGAAGGAGAAATCACCTCTCTTCTATGTTACTCTTGGCTTGAAAGGTAACAATAAAGAAAGATTTTCTGAGAGGGTGGAACTAAAGTTTTGGCAGGGTTGCACAATTAACAGTGGCCCTCGTTCACTTGCTAACTTGCTAACAAGACAATAGTTGAGGCTGTTCATGAAAGAAAAGGTGAATGGGGTCTCAGGGGTGAGACCAATAGAGGTCCAGAGTTCCTGGGTACTGGCGTGAACTTTGAAGTCCAGACTTTCCCTGGAACTCTCCTCTACTTGTGTGGCCTTGTCAGGACCTGCTGAAGGGGGAAACTGTCCTAAGGAGTTTTATTTAAAAATCTATTTCTAGATGTTTAAAGGCCAGGGACCAAGAGGAATTTGGATTGAGCACTGACATTATTGTGGCTTTACACTTTTTTGTGTGTGACCAAAGAATTAACAAAGTTGAATTTCACAAGTGTAAATAATGCTGACAGAGCTCTCCAAAGCTACTGTAGTTGTTGGTTGGTCAAGAGATTGTTAGATGTTTCGATTGAGCATAGATTGTACTAATGACTGTTATCTATGCTTGTATGTGGATCTATTACCCTGGCATTCAGAAGGTGTGATTTTTTTATTGTAGTGAGACTATGGAGATGGTGTGCTGATGCAGGGGTCAGGAGATATGGGGCTCCCTATATACTCAGCAGACTAAATGCATTTTTTTTGGTCTGTATAGCCTCAGCTCATAAAGATATCTCTAAATGCCATCAAACTTAGTGGGGGGTGAGAGAGGATATTTTCTGCTCCACTTGCCATCAAAGAAGATTAATCACAACCTGTAACTTTTCAGAAAACATAACAGCAAAGGGCCTTGAAGCTGAGCCCTCCCAGTGTGGGAGTGGGTGTAGACAGGGGGAAGGGACCAGGGCAGCCCCCAGGCAGAGGACCTGTCTCTCAGCATTTACCAGACAAAGCCTGGGTGCGTCTAATTATGATTATTAAAACAATTTCCATGACGATGTCTAATATTATGTTAATTTGAAAACAACTGTGTATGAAAACTGTCGACTATAATACCTAAATTCATTTAATGAAACACATCGTTAAGGCAATTAAACCTCCTGGATGTGATTAAGAAACATAATTACAACACTGTTCTGCACCATAATTGGGTGTCTTTAATCAAGGGGTAAAGTGATCAGCAACATAGCCATTAGTTTGTATTGTTCAGGCCCTGCTGTCCATCATTCTGATTAGGAATTAACCACAGCCACCACCCATAGTTTTCTTTTTTTTTCTTTTGCACATTAACATGGTAGGGGACACATTTGCTGTAAGATTTACTGCTTAATATTTCTCATTATTAGGAAGTCCTCTTTGAAATATCTCCTCTACACCCTCTGTACTGTTCAACTATTATTAGAAATTGGACAGAATAACAAATCTTGAACTTCAGGGGGAAATGCTTACCTTCTCTTCACCCTTACTCACTCAGCCTCCAGGAAGAGGTGAAATGTGAGGAGGTGGGGCTGCAGAGAGAATGGACCATAAGTTGTCAGATCAATAGGTATAACCTAAATGCAGCAGGGTTAAATGCTATTTACTTTCATTTTAGTAATTTCAGACAAATCAGTCTTCTTTCTAGATTCAAGAGTTGTCCTCATGATTTTAGAAATAACCATGGGACATCTGAAAGAACAGGAAAGAGCCTTGTCTTATGATTTCCTTGGGTGGCTACCCTGCCCAAACTCCGTTTTACCCAGAAGTCTTTTAGCAGCTGTTTTTGGAGAAGGAAAAGGGATAGTTAGAGAGAGGCCACTTCATTGTCATCCCAATAACCCACAGAGCACACTTTTCTTCTCAGAGTTGAGCCCTGCATTTCTGCCTGGTCTAAAGAAGTGGCCCTTTAACCACTGAGTCTGGGATGTCTGTTATACAGGACTCATATCCTGGGCTTCAGAGAGCTGGACAGCCTGCCACTTAAGCCCAAGTGCATGTGTTAGGGAACAGTGGCAGATCCAGGGACTTGCTCTGGCTCCCATTGGACCTTGAGGTACTGCTCTCAGGAGCACTTCCTCCTCAGGTTCCTTTGGGGACTGAGGAAGGGCAATGAAGCCTGGAAGCCCATGGCCCTGTGGTCCCAGTGGCATCTCAGGGTGACACCGCTCTGACAGAAGCTTAAACTGCTCATCTACTAGAGGACCAGCAGGTCACCCCTCCTTCCCTGTCCCTGCATTGCATATGTATAGGTGTGTGCACAAAGGCACACATCACATGCACTCCTCCACCTCACACCGGGCACTTCCTCCAAGTGCTACAGTGCAGAGAACCTGTTCTCCCTGAAACTGAACCCACTGCCTTCCCTCAGCTCAAGGCCCACTATGGAGAACCCAGGCTCACAGACTTCCCTTTGGCATCCTGCATTTTAGGACTTTGACACCCAAACAAATCTTTTCTAGGCGACCCTGACCCCGCGATTGCTCCAGGATGAGTGGCAGCGACTTTTCCAATGTAATGACTTATGAAAGATATAATCATGTGTTAAATTGAATCCTCCGTTTAACTGTTAATGGTGTGCTCTGGGCACATTTACGTATTAGATGCTATGGTAACTAATTACGACTAGGAAAAAGGATAATACACTTCCCAGACTTTGAAAAATAATGATGAGAGTTCACTTCCCAGCTCGCAGCACATTGTGGCGGGTGTGCCCGGCGGAGCGAAAGAGAGAGGGAGCGCATGGAAATCCAGGTCCGCAAGTGTTCCTGGAACATGGGAGGTAATGGATTTGGTCAGTCGATGCTCTGAGGACCCCTTGTCCATCCTTTCAAAAAATGGGGTTCAGGTTCGGAGGCGGCAATGGCTTTGGAAGTGCAGTATACAATAAGGTGATGCTTCTACCCGAAATTAAGTTGCAAACCTAAACATTAGAAACAAATACGTTCTCTTTTAATAAAAAGTGCAGGCCGAACCAAAGTATCCATGTGCCAAGCACTTTACATCAATTAACGTTTTTTTGCTGTGTGGGTAAAATAATTGCGACTGTCTCCTGTGCGCAGGCATCTGTAACTATTGTGCTCCTGGATTGGCCGAGCAGGAGAGCTTCATGCAGATTTAAATTCTGCCTTTCAGTCAAACATTAGCACAGTGCAAGGGAAAACCAGGAGATGGCAATTTCAAAGCAGAAACAACTATCAGGAAAAGTCTTTTTAGCCCGACCTAATCTCTGGCTCTTCTAATCCATTGGTGGTTCCTAGAACCAGGGTCCTGCAGGCTTAAAATACAGCCAGGAGTCAGTTACTCTGTAGATCCGGGTCAGGGATTCTTCAATTCCCTGACACATTGGGGAGCTTGGGGTGGCCTCCCACAGGCCCGCTGGCCCGCACACCCGCTGGCACACTTCCCACTTTCGCCCCCAGCTTTCCTAGGCTGGCTGTCCCTCCCATCCTGCCTTCCAACCTCCAAGTTTCTTGGGACAGAAAGGGAACTTCAGGGGCCTGGCCTGTGAAGGTGCTCTTAGGTTCTGGATCTGGATCTCCCCTCCTAAGAAACCTTTTCTCTGGCCCTGGCAAACCTGGAACTTCTGTGAAAGTGCCCTAGTTTTAAACTCCAAAGAATTCTAGCTTCCTCACATGGCAGGGAAAGTCTTTGGTCAGCTTTCTTCAGGTTTTGGTTAAATTCTTCCACTGATTTTAAATTGTTGGTCTTAAAATCATCAAGGAGAGCTAGAAAAGGGGGAGGGGAGAAGAGAAAGAGGAGGGAGAGAGAGAGAAGAGAATTTTCTCCAGGATTCTCTAATTCAGCCACACAAATCCAAGGTTAGCTTTGGAAGGGAAATGTCTGGTCAACTTGAAAAGACAAAGAGAATTTTGCACTTAGCTCCTGCCCAGATGATGGGTAAGCTTATCTCACAAGTCAACAGGATCCTTTGATGCAGGGTTGGCTTTAATTCCATACTGTATGATACTATTCTGCTTCCCAGCCAAAGAAAGAGTTAATTCTTTCCCAAAGACCATAGTTGCCCTTGTCTTCTCAACCTGATTCAGAGATGCAATAAAACATGAAGCAAATTTATGATCTGTTTCAAGCATTTTATTGCTGTATTTTTAAATTCATATATGCACATATAAGAACTATGATCTGTGAATAATTTGAAATGCTATAGTACAATGATACATTTTAGATAAAACATAACCATATCTTTATATAATTGTCAAAGATTAAGATAAAAAAGAAAAATAGATTTCTAATGTGGACCAAACTGAAAAACTAATGACAGCCATAAACTGCTAACCAACCATAATTTAACATCTTCATCAAATGTTAAAATGGTGTCCATGGTTTTATAAAGCAATTATTATTTCTCCTTATAAGTTTTAGAATAAAGTTCAGGGATATTTAAAGGATCCATTATTTACGAATGTTTCTCAGTCTTAAAGATTCCATTTTTATTAGGATGAGTGTCACAACTTAAATCGGGTCTGCTCATAGAGGTGTTGAGAGATGAGGATTGAGATTTTAATATAAAAATGATCTCACTTCAATTTATACATGTATTCTCATTTGGCAATTCCTGATGAATTTTGGTATAAGGATTTCAGTTAACTATCCTTATCCTTTGCAGAGATAAAAACTATCCTATTTGGGAGAGACCTGGATTATGCCCCTCACTAGTTGAAATATTAAATTATACACTGTCTGCTCAAGGAAGTACAGCAAGTTTGGCTGTGTATAATCTTACTGACATAGTATGGTCAAATTCCATACCAGGCTGAGTCTGTGCCCTTCATTGAAGATTTTGATGTAAGGAAGTGTTTTTCCTAGTCAGGTATCCATGGAAAGACAAAGAGTTACAAAAAAGAACATCTATTTATTGCATGATGGATGTATCAGGAAGTGGGGTTGGTTCATACTTGGGCATACATAACTTTAACTTTCTTTTGAAGAGGCATATATGTAAACTGTAGTTATAAAAGACTTAATTTTGGGGGTCTATCATTCTTCAACAAATAAAATAACAACTTGAACAGTTTAGATGAAATTTTATGAGAGCAAAACAAAGGAGAATGTGAGTAGCTAGCATACTTAAGTTAACTCTGCTAATCGGTTGCTGTCTGCAGTGTGTTGCTCTTCAGGAGGCTTGTGGATGATACAGATGAAGAATTAATGAAAATATTTATAAATCATAGAGCAACCTATCCTTGAGTTTAATTTTGAGGCATGGTTTAGTTGACTTCCATTAAAATTCAAAGTATATTCTGTAACTTTTCCATAGGTCTAAATTAGTTCAAGATAAAAACTTAAAAAATGAATAACTAATTTTACAATATGGAGGTAATACTGTTACACCACGTGCTTTATTAAAATTTTAATGATTTCAAATACTTTAAAATATGTATTTTAAAATATAGAACAAAAGCATTGGTAAAATTTTAATTCTGGTTCTTAGAATTGTGGAATTAAAGTATATTTGATTTAAACATTAATATAAAAAAGCATTTACAAAAATATATATGACAGTCATATATATATATATATATTAACTACAATGGCTTATTCTCAGAAATGAAAGCTATATTGTTCTTTTGCAAGAAAATATCTCCAACTGGTACATGCTTCATATATACAAATGTTAAAATTTGACTTAATGATGAATCATTACTTAGTAATACCTTCTCCTGTTATTAATTCCTCTACTTTCTGCTATAAATGCAAGTCGTTGCTAAGTGAGATAAAATGCCAATGGGTCTATCTATGCGGTCTGAAAAATAGTCTTTCTTTATAACAATCAATATGTGTATAAATTAAGAACATAACTGGCCTTCAAATAATAAAAAATAATATCACCTTTCAAAAACCCAGTATAACCACAGATTATTTTCTATACAGCCCTACTATGAATACAAAATGCACATTATTACTCACCTGAACATAGCTAATTCCAAAAACTTCTACAGATTTTTAATTTACTCAACAAGTGTTTTAAAGAGTAAAATTAAAAGCAAAAGGGATTTTTTTCTACCCTATTTGGTAAATAATACTGACCAGATTACTTCACAAGATTGGAAGGGAGTACCTTCTACCACAGGTGAGCTTCTGTCACCTGCTAGCCTGAACATTTCACTATAGACTTCTCACTGTACCACAAGCTCCTCTAAACCATCAGCAACTTAACAGGAGTATTCTTAGGGAAGCCAAATGTCCCAGTGGAATACTGTATAGTTACTGAAAGAACCGAATTTCATTTTTATCAACAGCATGCTGTATTATGGGCTTTGTTTTCAATTTGCATTTATTTTGTGAATAAGTTGCATTTCATCCAAATATTGTTCAGATGTATTCGTTATCTATGGTATGGCGAAGAATGCTACAGAAGACAATATCTCATGAGCTCTGCCTCCCATTGCCTGATGTTCGTGGAATAGTATTAAGAACTGTAGCCCAGCAGAATCAGTTTAATCTTAAAATAGACATTTAGTGATAAATCTGAGATCTTTTATCTCACACAAAAACACTAAGCTAAAATTTTCTGAAAGACACTTATAATGACAATACTTTTAGAGAAGCTATCAGAAGATAAGAATATATATTCTTTATATTATTTATTATTATTATATTATTATCTTTATATTATATATTATCTTTATATTATTTATAAAACATATATTTATTTTATATTTATATATTATTTATATAATATATTAGTCTATATATTACATATATATATGGAGGTGAGGGATGGTGTTGAGGATATTCAGAGAGCAAAGTCTTGTTCTAAATAGTTTACAATTTGTAATCCAATCATCTGTCACCCAATTTATTCTTAATAAGGAAATGAGAGATAATCATTCTTCTATGCTTTGTAAATTGATTTATTGATTTTTTTGGTAAATAAAAAATGCTACATTTGCCAAATATTTTTATTTAATACACCTTAAGATAATTTGCTTCCTTAAAATGCCATATATGCCATTTTAAAAATAAAAACAAATACATCAAATAAGTAGATTGTAATTTATAGCACAATACTTTTCTGGCTGAAATAATTTTGAAACAATTTCTGACAAATTCTCATGTGTTCAAAACTTCTCAGTTGAGTTTTTCATGAACTAAGTTTAACTTACTCTAGAACATAACATAAAATACATTTAAGCTAAAAGTTCCAACTGAGATTAATACAATGAAGAAAAGCAAGTAGTAATTGCTTTATGTAAATGCTAGAGTTTTATAAGCTCACTCATTATAATTCAAAATAATGCTGGAGGGAATGTAACCTTGACATGCTATCTCTGCTTAATTGAGTATTTGAATAAGAATGCCTAGTAATCAATGAAAGTAGACAGTGATTTGCAATATTGGCAAATTTAGTAGGCTTAAATGTACATATCTTAAAGGCATGAAATTATTATCTACATAACTATTTCAATTTAAATATCATGACAAAAACCTTGAGAAATTTAGTGCTTTGGTCTTTGAAGTATTTTAATATTTCAGTTTAATCAGAAGCTGCTATGGAAATATTACTCAAATCCCCTTTTTGATATAATAAACACATATAACTTTGTGTATATGGATGGTGGGTGTTCTTTTCCCTTGACATGTGACCCAGGATTTAATGACACAATGGAGATGCCATAACAGGAAAGCCCAAAGAAAGCACAGGTATGTTCCCAGAGAGTCTGCTCCTCTACATGCCTTATGTGGTAAAATGTAGATTAAAAAATTCCTGCAAATAGAGGCATTTGGCTTCTACAAAACAACCACATATTCATTATTGTTGGTCACTGATATAAAATAATATCCTGGGTATTATTTATTTCCTTGCATTCAAAATCAGGTGAAGCTGTATTTAAATGAGGTGCTGAAAGCTTACAATATGGTATAAAAATTCTAAAGCCTTGACGACCATTAGTTTAGGTAATTTGTTTTATTATGTTATCACATACCTGTTGTATTTTTATTTTGTGTAATTCTACTTAATAACTTCTCACCACAGAAACCTACTTTGTAAGGACTGAACAAAAGCTATTTAGAACAAACACGAAGTCAGAATATTAGAATGGTTTTAAGGAGAGAAAGTTATTACTTACAATTATATTGGCAAGAAATTAATTGTCTATAATTTCCCCTAGTAGACAGGATATTCATGAAAGAGAAAGATAATCTAATGCATACTATCATATCTAGAATGAAGGAATACTTGATAAATGTTTGGTTGAATAAATGGATAATAAACTATGGATAAAATGAGTGGATAATTGTCATAAAATTTATCTCTGCAACAAATTCATAAAATATTTTTTAAAAACACAAAATTGATTAGGTACCTCTGTTATCTTTTGCAACTATACCTTGCATTATGTTTTTCAAAATAAGTTCACATTTGTGGCAGTGGTTCTTGTAATTATCCCAGATGTCAAAAAGAACTTAGTTTTATCTTGCACTTGTGGACACTGACACAGTTATAGGCAAAGTGACTTGTTAAAATAAACTCATAGAATCAGAGAGTAAAATGGTGGTTACAAAAGCTAGAGGAAGACTGGAGGGAATCCAGGGAAAACTGTTTTTTTTTTCCTTTGGGGAGAGAGGATTTTATTACACAGCATAGTGAATGTAGTTAATATTGGAATATTATGATATTTCACAATTGTTAAGAGAATATATTTTAAATGAACTTATGACAAAAAAATTGAGTATTTCATGTTGTGGATATGTTGAAGGATATGTTATTTGATTTGGTTTAACTATGTTTCACCCTATTCATAAGTCATAACATCACTTTGTACCTCATACATATACATAGTTATAAATGGTCATTTGCAAATTAAGCTATGAGAATAAAGACATCCTCAATTGAACAGAGAATTCATGCCTCCAGACCATCCCAGAAAAACATATGGAACATGCTTCAGGAAGGGATAAGAAAAGCTGCAATGTATTCTTTACCTACCAAATATGATGCTTTTTTAAAAATCAATTTGTTTTACAATAACAATAGCAAATTTCCAAACCACTAGAATGAACTGCATTAATTCCCTGCCTTTTCAGTTTACATTCAGTCATCATTCTCCTGGAATGTCTATTAGTAGTCTGACATTCGAAATCGATGAGTCACTGACAGACACAAGTCTGCATTTTGTCCTATGTAAACGATGGTTTATTACTTAACTGTATAGTTCACAATAATGCGAATCAACTACAAGTCCAAAAGGTGTGAAGACAAGAAGAGATACTGCTGTCTGCGATCACAGTTAATACAGATAAGATACAGATAAGAACATCTAGAGAAGGATTTGTGGCAGTATTGAAACAACACTTCTGGTTAATCCTAAAGCCAACCACTACAGTCAGTACTGTAATGAGCTCAGCATTTCTACCTGTAATCAACCTAATACAATGCCTAGGGCAACTGTAGATTATACAGAAGGTTTTGTGTTTGCCTATACATTAAATTTTACCATTATCTAACTTGAACATGAGAACTCTTAGGTCATGAGAGATTTTCTGCTTTTGAGCCATAGTATAGAAAGTAATAAGCAGTATTTATTAATGATTAAATATTGAAGTGAAAGCATTCAATCTATCGTAAAACTCATTTAATGCAAGTACATCCTGACAGCATAGGAAGTACTGATATTGTACTTGAAGGGAACATTTTCATACAACTTAACTCATGGGAATTAATTTTCTTCTCTTCTGAGAATTTGGAATTTGTTAGACTGTGCCCATTTCTCACATAAATTCCCAGCAGTACATACAATGGACTTTTATAAATTAGAAAAGAATTCAGGTAACTTTAAAAAAAATCACCCCATGACAAATTTATTGGGTCAAAGGTCCATTTGCTACATACAACTGATGAGAATCACAATGGCGGACATTTTTTCAAACAGCTATTTTGAACTTATGATGTTGATTTCAATGTCCATTTTTCTGACATCACCTTATTTGATTTTATGCCAGGATTAGTAACCAAGCACCAACTGGACTGATTTCAGATCAAATTTAAGTTGGAACCTTTTAAGCAAACAAATACATTGAAAATTACATTTTCAGGAAATAGAAACAAACAGAAGAACTTAGGGCATGGAGGTTTATTTGGATAGAATTCTTTCCCTCCCTTTCAGCTTCTCTAAGACTTTACCTTGTACCTAAATAAAACTTCAGAATCCGGATGCAGAATACCAAGCATCAAGCGTTTATCGTTTAGTAGTCTTATAGGCTTCTTGTCAAGTAGTTCTAAATCAAAGTAAGTTAAAAATGCAACCAGTAGTAATTTTATTTCAACAACTGCAAAATATCGGCCTGGACATTTGCTGGTCCCAAATCCAAATGGTGTCAAGTAAAACTTCAACTTCTTCTCATTTTTGTAAAAGTTGGTTTTCTTCTTTCCATCTTCCATGAAACGATCAAATCTAAATTCCTGTAAAGACAATAGATGGTTTCAAAATTATTTTCTTCCTATCACTGTTATTGTCATGAAATAATGAATATCAGCAGCCAGAGTTTGAGTGTAGGTCAAAAAGCTTACTGGCTCTCCTTGCCTGTCTTACAAGGCTTCTTTTCATCTGCAATTACCACAAAGCAAACTTGTCATAGTCAATACCACATAAACTTTCAAAAATCTCAAATGTTACCTGGAGATTACTTCTCCATATACCAGTGACAGCTAAATATCTCTACCACTTCTCTTCTCTGTTCAACCTTTTCTTATATTGTCTTTGTTGGTCCTTGGTACTCTCACTGCATACTTGAGGCTGAGCATTTATGAAGGAAAGAGAGTTATTTTAGCTTATGATTCTGGAGTCTGAAAAGTCCAAGAGCATGGACCTGCTGGGAAGCCAAAGAGCAAGTGAGTTCATCTGGAAGAAGCAAAATCCAGCAGGTGGCCTCAAGTTAGAATAACCCACACTTGGTGGCAGCCAATCTAGTTCTAAGAAACCGAGCTTACATGTGAAAGGTCTAATCTCCTCTTAAAAGTCCCTACCTACCCCCAACAGCACCAACCTGCCAATCACATGACTACCTGACTTTTGGAGTAGATACACTGCACTGAAACCACAGCACCTACTCTGAGCTTTCTAACCAGAGAGGCTGTATCTTTCAATTTGTTCGCTAATGTGTATCTTCACATATGGACCCTTGATACATGACTGTTGTATAGAAGGGTATTCCTGAAGTACTGCTGTTGTTACTATGAAACAATGAATCTCAGCAGCCACAAGGTAAAGTCCACGTATCCCTTCTAACCCACTGCTGATGGGTGAGCACCATGAATTTAGGATCCATTGCTTATGCTTGGATTGAATTCCTATGAAAGAGACCTTTTGCCTGACTGCCCTTGCTGGCACTTTCACAGACATCAGAATCCAGCTTCTGCATCCTCTAACATGGATTGAAGACCAGCAGGAATTCAGGATTACCCTAACTCCAGTTTGGGTCTTCTGAAGCATCCAGTTTCATTGAGCAGCAGCTACAGGGTTCTCAGACTGTCCAGCCTGCAGATAGCCCATATCCTACAAGGCAATCTAATAAACCCTCATGGATATATTCATTGTATTATTCTATTCATCTAGAGAACCCTGTCTGATAGTCACTTATTCTTTTCCTTGTGTTGTAGAAGGTAGACAGACATTAGGCTTTGAGGTCATTAAAGGGTGGGTCCCACCTCCTCTTTTCCTGGTCACATTAGAAAGGAAAAAAAGACACTTCCTCTTGATCAGAGGAACAAATTCCTCTGGTTCTAGCAGACGCCTGTCAAACACCTGGTCAAGAGATCATCCCTCACCCACAGACATGCTAAAGTGATCTGAGAAATAGTAATCTCCTCAAGGAAAAGATGTACTATACACATAAGAAGCCCCTCCCTCACTGATGTTGCTACAGACTCCTGGAGCCTGCCTGCTTTTCTGAATTCTAAATTTCCCCTTTCTTTCTATTTGGTGGATACCAGTAGAATTCCTAACCATGCTTTTACTGACAATTTGAGGCCTTAACGATACTTATCTCAATAAATCTCCCTTGCCTTATTCCTAAAAACATTATACAATAAGATTCAGACAAGGGCTGGAGAGATGGCTCAGTGGTTAAGGCACTTGCCTCCAGTGCCTAAGGCCCCGGGTTTAATTCCCCAGGACCCACATAAGCCAGACCCACAAGGTGGTGGCCCTGGTGTGCTATCTCTCTCTCTCTCTCTCTCTCTCTCTCTCTCTCTCTCTGTATCTCTCTGCTTGAAAATGAATAAATAAAATATTTTAAAAAAGATTCAGACAAAACAGTAGAGAAAACCTCAGCCACAAAATTAATTTTGCTTTTTTGATATTGAAATGAATTCCTCCTGTGTCTTTACTATTATAGTGAACCCTGTATCAGACATTTATGCATATTTTCTTCAATAAATTCTTTTATTTGCTACATAAAATCAGGGGACTGGTTTATTTAGGGTAGTTGGCCATACAAGCTTAATTTTGCTATGCTGCTAAAAGGTTATGGTTCATCTCCTAGCATGAGCTTCTTATATTGCACTGAGAAACCTTGCTTTTAGTCCATGGTGAATTAAACCACTGATTAAATTAGTGCCAATGGCTTGCAAGAAAAGGTCTAAATATTTCCTATAGTTAGAGCTAATTAGCATTTGGCCTGATCACCTGACAACTTTGACCTGAACCACATAAAGGCATATGTAAGGATGTAGGTCAGATCCAAGCTGTTGTGAAACCTTACAGTATTGCATAGATTATGAATTCGTCAAATTATGTAATTATCTCACTCAGTGCAAGGATTACCAATGTCAGGGGATCATTTTCTTTAATAGTATTGGGTTTACCTGAGTTTTACCTATAATACTTTAATATGTATTTGAGCTTAAAAATTATAAAAAAAACCACTTTGGGCAGTTCCTATGTCTCTCCAGCTTGCAAGTCAGTGCAATCATATTTTATATCTATAATGCAAAATATTCAGCATTTTTAAAGTTTTTAAATTCCTGACAAATAATACTTTAAATAGTTTGATGTATTTTAAAACTGTTTTAGGAAGTACCCTAATAGATCTCAGAAGTGTTAAACTAAGAACACCTGTTTGTGATGATTTAATCCAGGTGTCCCCTACAAACAGATGTGTTCTGACTGCTTGATCCCCAGCTGATGGCAATGTGGGTATTGGAATCTTGTTGGAGCTGTGTTTTGGGGGACAGGCTTGTGAGGGATATAGCCAGCTTCCACTTGCTAGTGTTTAGCACACTCACCTGTTGCTGTTTGCCATCTGTTGTGGCAGAGGCAATGCCCACCCTCTGCTCATGCCATCATTTTCCCTGCCATGATGGAACTTGACCTCGAGTCTGTATGCCAAAATAAACCTTCCTCCAATCAGCTGTTTTGGTTGGGTTCTTTATCACAGCAATGAAAAAGTTGACTACAACAGTTTTGTTAACAGAGTGGGATCTATTGTAGCTGCTAGAATCCTGATTCTGTGGCTTTTGGTCTTTTGGAACTGATTTGCAGGAGCAATATGAAAGGATTTGAAACCTAGGCCTAAAAGATGCCCTGTAGTGCTGTAAGTACAGCTTGAGGGACCATTCTGGTCCGAGTTGGAAAGACCTGAATGCAGTAAGAACTATGGAGTATGAGGTTTGGCTTACGAGGGTAATAAAAAACTTTTTCAGGACTGTGCCAGAAGTAATTTGTGTGAAAGGCTTGCTGTGTTCTGCCTGCCTGTGCCTTGAGAACTTGTGCAGGGTTGCCTTGAATAGAAATGGACTTGGACTGGTTTGAACAGATGCAAATGGCACAGAAGGAAAGGAAATCTTTAGGTTGAAATTATTGCCCATTCAGCTGCAATTGTTTGAGATTAAAACCATTGAGATTGGGCCAGGTGATCTGCATTGGGACAGCAGGAAGAATAGGAAATATTTGGAAATAAGGGGCCTGAATGCTTAAGGAGGTTTCCTTGCTCGTCAAAGTTTGCTTTATTCTTCCCTGGATTAACATGTTGGTAGCCCACCAGGTACTATGGAGTATAACAAATGCAGAAAGAGAGGATCTTTGGATTTGCAACATTATTTTGTTTTTGAAAATAGCCATGGGCAGTGTGAAACAGGTGTGTTGGATTGACTGTGTGGAGACCTGATGGAGGCATGAGGATGAACAGTGGGTTGCAGTAGAGACCCAGTTAAATGTCAGAAATATGGGAGGAGAGCTGCTAGCACCAGATGAAGTTTTCCCAAACTGTGAGTAGCTGAGCTGAAGGGACAGACTCAGAACTCTGAAGACCAGTCACACTGGCTATTATGGGACTTGGAGTTATAGAATTTGATGTTTTCCCTGTCTGTTTTAAATCTTTTATTGGTTTGATCTGTTTTTGCTAATGGCCAATTCTGTCTTTTACAGTCTGAATGTTGTGTGCCATTCTGGGTTTATTTATTTATTTATTTATTTATTTATTTATTTATTTATTTATTTATTTATTGTATTACAGTTCAGTTAAAGATCTTAGATTATAGGGATGTTTGAAAATCATTGGGATGGATAAAAAACTGTGAGGATTTTTAAAGTGATCTGAATGCATTGTATTTTATATCATGTATGATTATTAGGGGGGGCAGGGGTAGACTGTGATGGTTGGATCCAGTTGTCTCCAAACAAATGTGGTTTGACTGCTCAATCCACAGCTGATGGCAATTTGGGTATTGGAACCTTGTTGGAGCTGCGTTGTGGAGGGTTATAGACCAGCTTTCCCTTGCCAGTGTTTGTCACACTCTCTTGCTTCTGTTGCCCACCTCATATTGGCCAGGAGGTGATGTCCACCCCTCTGCTCATGCCATCATTTTACCTGCCATTGTGGAGCATTCCCTCTAGTCCCTAAACCAAATTAAACCTATTCCTCTATAAACTGCTTTTGGTTGGGTCCATTCTGTGCAGTATGAAAAAGCTGAGTGCAATAGTTCATCCTTGTGGTAAGGCAGAGGAACACATGCCACATGTTGGTGCTAGAAATAGAGGTTCCATGTGGAGCTCTCTCCTGAGAAAGTGCTCCAATTCCTCAGCCTGCCTGCCTGAGCTTAGTGCTGATGCCTCCTTCTTCCTGCTGACCAAATCAAAGAGACTAGAGCTCTCCCTGATAGCTCCCTGGAGAGGCCTAATCATGTTAAATGAACTTTGCTATGAAACTATGTCCTAGAAAAAGTCTCACTATTGCTCTGGTGTTTAAGACAGAAAGCATATAAAAGAAAACTTATCATGGGTTGTGACTTCATAAGTGTCCTGATAACAAATAAGCTGCAGACTATTATGGCTTTCCAGATTCTCCTTTGTGAAAAGCATTGGGCTTCCTTCTGAGAGGTAATTCCCTCAAAGTTCTACTCAACCATTAATGTTATCCCTGAGTTTCCTGTCTCTTTTATTTAGTTTTCCCATATTAAATATCTTATATATTTCTATTTTATTTCATAGAACTAAAAGAGAAACTGAATATATTTTGCTCTGTGACCTTTTCCACAGAGATATTTTGAGTTTGTGTCACTGCCTGAACATGGCAGTGAAACCTGAACAGGTCAGTGTTAGGAAGGTGTTGTGGCCTCTGCTACAAAAATTGGGTCAGTTTTATCTTAAAGGTGAAGGCATATTTCAATTTCACCTGAGCAATTTTGGATTATAGTAAGCTAAAACAAAACTGTATTCATTTGTGTGGATCTACCTAATTCATCCTGATGGCTTCAATTCTCTGCAGGGGACTCAATGAGCAATGCTTTACACCCCATGAGGGTAGTGAAGTTGGTGATAGTGGAGGAATCATAAGGCAAGGCATACAGTTGAAATGTTCCAAAGCTCATTGGATTGTTCTGTCAGAGGTGTGTTTAAACCCCACCATGGTATCATATTCCTCTCCTCTGATAGATTTGGGGTATGATGTGTGTCCCAAGATGGCCAGTAAAACATGGGAAAAATTCATTGGACTTCAAAGAGGCACCTTTTTCTTATATAGAAACAAAATGCCTGTTCGCCCTTCCTCTCCTGGACCTCATCTTGATCTAATGTAATGTCTGGAACCCTTGCAGCTATTCTGCTCCAGGCTGAAGACAAAGCCCAGGTCGACAGCAAGGTTAAGAAATCCCTAGGGCCTGGAGCTGGTCCCTTGTGTGGCTTACCTATCTCTGTATTTTCAGTCTCCAACACACTATTTCTACAGATTCTGTATATGTTTGTTTAATAAATGAGCAGGTACATGATATAAAAGTGCTTTTTAAAGGCAACATTCCACCTCTTGAAGAAAGCACAGATATCATGGATGAAAATATAAAAAATGAAAATTAGTTGAATATTCAGAGTTTTCAGATAGTAGAAATTGTCTATCGTCAAAGCACTTGAAATGATTGGGTAGAAGATATAATTTTCTGTACAGAGAATAGTTCTTAGTATACATGACAGAAGAAGATTGCATAACATCCAAATTTTTGTTTTCCAAATACTATGTTTAGTTCAGCTCAACAGATTTATTTGAGCATTTCCTGTTTGTGAAGCATTAGTGTTAAAGACACAAACCATGGTCCTTCTGAGCTAGTGACACATATGTCCCCATCTTGTGTCCATCCTCTCAGTTCACGATTGGGGTGTAGGGATCTAAATTAGACAAAAGATTTGATTTCCTAGTAATAAATAAAAAGCTGTTAGTGTTTGGAAGGGATGATGAAGGGGGTGCAAAGCTGCCCCTGGTTGCTCTGGACATGATGGTATAGAAGTCCTTTTTTATCTCCACGACTTGTTACAATCTGATGAGAGTTATTGCCAGCAAGAACCAGCTGAGAGCTAAGGCATGACTCTTCTCAACTGTGTGTTCACAGCCTTCATGTTGGTAATATGTAATCCACACAGAATAGTAGTGTTTACACTATAGACACTGATAAATGGTATAATGAAGGCTTTTCAAAGCTCTGATCAACCAAGACTTTGGTGGTTTCAATATGGGGGGCATGAGGTGCCAAGCTGCTGTGTGGAAGCATCTGGCAGTGAGAAAGGGGCCACATGACAGGCCAATTCCCTATACTATAGATTCTTACACACAGAGAATTTTTTTTTAATCTCTGTGTCATCCATTGTGCTAGTTTCCAAATTAAGAAATCCCTAGGGACTGGAGTTTACCTATCTCTGCATTTTCAAAGCCTCCAACACACTATTCCTACAGCAAAGATTCTGTATATGTTGTTTAGTAAATGAACAGATACATGATAGTAAAGTATCTTTTAAAGGCAACATTCCACCTCTTCGCCACCTCCACCCTTAACCCTAAAACTCCCAGCTCCCTAAGCAGGCCACAATGAACCCTGTGTTCTCACCCCAGCAGGACTGACAATAGGTGACAGTTTCTCCATAAGCTGGCACCACCCAGCTCAGGTCCACAATCATATACTTCCCACCACTCAACTTATGCAAAGCAGGCATTCACAGGTTGCTGACCACTACGAATCTCCTTTGCCCATTTCTGCCCCTGCCTCTCCCTTTTCTCTATATAACCAACTGTATTGATACAATAAATGAGAGAGAGAGAGAGAGAGAGAGAGAGAGAGAGAGAGAGAGAGAGAGAGAGAATGAGAGCTGAGCACTAACATGGAGAGCTGTGCTCTCCGGGGAGTATCCTCTGCCATACTCCCAGAGCTGTAACATGGAGAGCCGCCCATAGCGTCGCTCTCCAGAGGGTGTCCTCCGCAACACTCCCATGGGCACCGGCTCCGGGCCATGCAGAGGTCACCTGCTCCCTCCATGCCCAGGCTTGTGAGCCGCAGAATGAGTGGCCAGAGCCTGGCGACACGGGCAAATGGAGGGAGCTGGGGATGCCAGCTCAACTGCGGAGCAGACCGATGCCAGCTCAACTGCGGAGCGGACCTCATCTGGTGTCTGCTGCCCTGGGCAGATGGTGCCAGCCAGCGGAAAGCTCCAGAATGCCAGCAGACTGACCAAAACAAGAGGGATTGAGCCTTACTGGAGGTGTGTCACTAGGGATGAACCTTGTGGCTTGTTAGCCCAGTTCTAAGTCCTATACTTAGACTATTTCTATCCAGGTATATAAGAAGACACTGCTTCCTGCCATGTGCTCCTTGCACAAATAAAGCTCCCCTTGAAACTGTAAGCCTGAAATAAACCCTTTCCTCCCATTAGGAACTAATACATTTACTGAAGGCACAATCCCTTTTCATGCTGAAGATGCTGCAGATACAGAAAATAATTGTAGTGTTTTCTCATTTATGAAAATTGGCCTACTCTAAGACATTCATTAAAATAATATTGACACTAAAAACCTGTAGTGATTTAGCATTTCCCCCTCCCTTTCATGGGCTTTGAAATTCATTTAGTATTTTTTAATGTCTACAACTCCAAGAATCAAAGCTGCATGAAGCACACAACACCTCTTAATGTAGGACACCTACAGAATACTTCTGATGACTTTATGGCCAGTTACATGATTACTGAGTGATAATGGTTGTAAATTTGTGGAAGACTTCAGAAAAATTTAAAAGATAATTTTCCAAGGTATTAATAATCTAAGGTTATAGGATAACACCTGGACCTCTAAAGAGAAAGAGTCAAGAAAGGGGTGTGTGTAGCTTAAAGGAGTGTACCCCAATAGATTGAAGAGTTTATTAAAGCTTGTGATTTGTCCCCAGCCTTCTGGGAGTGTCACCTTGACCTGGCCTCCTAGGCTCCAGCCCTAAAGTGATTCTGGGGTGGGTCTGGAATTCCAGCTATAGATAAGCAAAGAGCAGTCTGAGCTGAGGCCTGGAGTTCCTGCTGTTTGCTACTTGGGAGTTTTGCGTGTGCTTTCTTGCTTGGAGGTGCTTGTGATGGGTTTCTCTCTCTGCTTGGATCTGTGAAAGGGGGCCCGCCTCTTTTGCCATTCTAGAACTTCCCCTGAATCTGTTAATTCAATAAATACTTTCCTCCACAAACTGTGCCTGCTTTGCAGAGTCATCCCAGTGGCGTGTAGCTGACTACAACAGTGAGCTAGCTTCCTTTGTTCTCACTCTCATTGTCAGTTTCATGTACCAATATATTCTTCTATATGTGTGACATGGCAAAAATATAAACAACTAGTATTCATAAAAAGAATAATCCTTAATATAAAGGGTCCATTTGGTAGCTTATAGGACAAATTAGATCTCAAAGCATGTTTTGTTTATCCCACATTGCTTTAAGCTTTATTTTTCCAATGAAAAAAGCCAAAGGTTCAATCAATAGTTTCACGTTCTTTAAAAAAATCAAAATGACTTCCCCTAACTAGTTCTAAATGCTTTCAAAGACTGAGGTCTTGTTTGGAATTATCCATGGGTGCTATATAGATAGATGTATTCTCAGATTTCCTTTCACCATAGTTCTTTTCACCATAAAAAAATACACAGTGCCATAGGGTCAATAGCAATTTCTCGGGAATGAGGTGGGAACTGCACATTATCAAAGAGATGATCAATGTGATGATTCCTGTAGGGTTTGGAACTTGCAGGGTGGGTTAAGAGAGACATTTCAGGAATAGATTGGTGCAGGTGAAGAAGCTCAGAAAGTAGAAAGGAAGACCACAGTCTATTTGGGAATGTGATTATTTCAGAATTTTTGGAGCTCATTCTGGAACTATGCCTCACTGGGCTGGGAGAACCTATGTTTTACTAGGACTCCTTGGTTTCCTATAAGTCCTCCAGGAGGAGCTAGACCTATAATTGGAGTTATTCAGCTTCATATTTTTGGTCCAAAAGCTATTGCCTGATTTTTCCATCTAAGTTCTAGTCTTTCCAATTAAAGTTAATTGGATACAAAGGTCTTGAATGAGGAGTATGAGTCTCTGGTAAACCCATGGGCCAGTGCTCTCAGAGACAGGTGGCCAAGGATATGATTTTCTAGATGGCGAGTTCATGGGGTTCTGCATGGGTCCCCATTATGTGAATTATATCTACTTATTTAGTGCCATCTTAAGTTGTTAAGGATCAAAGATGGTTAATTTATTATGTAAAGATTAGGTATTTTTACTTAGTATTTTACTTAGTATTCTATAGGAAACAACACAAACTCTATAAGTCTCTCTCTCTCTCTCTCTCTCTCTCTCTCTCTCTCTCTCTCTCTTCTTCTATCCTCTTCTGACACAAGGTTTTGCTATGTATTCCAGGCTGGCCTCACACTTGCTATCTTCCTACCCAAGCTTCTCCAATGATGAGACTACAGGTATATATCACCACACTCACATAATATCTAACACTTTTACCTTTAATTTTTAAATTCTTAAAAGATTTTTTTCAATCAAGGTCTTTTTTTTTTAATCACGGGGATAAAGGGGATGAGAACTGGAAAGAGGAAAAAGACAAGGTGTCAAAAAACATGGTGATAACCTGGTAAGCATTTGAGCATTTGATGATAACTATAATATCAGTGTCATTATCATAAAAATAGTAAATTTAGTAACTAGTGGAATAATCACAAAGAAAATAGCAATTAGAAGTTAAGTGAAATTTATAGAGAAAAGTAAAACAATTTTAACATTTTAAAAATATATTTTATTAACTTTACTTGCTTTATTTATTGAGTAGCTACTAATGACTGGGATTATTCTGATATTTACAAATGTGGACATAAAGCTTTTCTACAGCATTCTCATTCCCTCACTAGTACTCTATATGCTAACAACTCACCATTCATATAATTCTTCTGAAACCTACAGAAACCGTATGTACTTTCCCCCTTAGTATGACATTGTCTTTGCTCCTTAGATAAGTACAAATTCTAATATTATAGTTAAAGTCTGTTCTCTTATCAAATCTGAAAATTTAGTAATAGTTCAGAAAAAAAAACCTTTAAAAACTGAGTTTAAAAGAGACCCAGGTGTGATGTATTCAAAGAGAGGACAAAAGTTTCCTTTAAAAAATGACATTGCACACAACAAAAGTCTGATGGCAATATTACTTCATGAGAAGCGCAAGCAGGATATTACAGCACTCAATTGGCATGCATGTGGTGATGCCCAAAAGTGGTATTAAGGGATGAACCAGGGTGGATTAATTTCCAGTCTTTGATATTCATTAACTCCAGCCTCAGAAAAAATACACACAAGCTGACACAATTACCCTCAGAGCTTCACCTGTGAGCAGCAGCTTTATAATCTCAAGTTCATAATGCCACACTAATTGATCAAGCAGGGGCACATATCTCCAGCTAACAGGGCTTAAGCACTCTTTGGGTTTAACTACCGAAATGAGGGAATTTGACTTTGGGAGAGTCAACTGCACTTTGGAAATGCTTAGTAAAACAGTTGTCATTATATATTTTCTATGCTACTGATCAGAAGTTAGCCCACCATGGTTTTCAACAATTCTTTATCAAAAAGAACCAATTTTGGTGTCTGTAGGTAATGATGGCCAAGGTAAAATGTCTATTTCCTTTCCTTTGAAGCAAGTCTTCTCTGTATTTCTATTTATAGAACACACAACCTTTCAAAGACAGACTCCCTGAGAAATATTTCAATATAGAGGAAATGTTCCTATTAGAGGGAAAAACAGAATCATCTACTTGTCTTTAATCCCTTCTGCAACAAGATAGCAACACAAAGAGAAATCACAGATAGGAATGAATTTGCATGGAGCAATGCCTGGATTTTTGCTGTGATACTTAAGTTTTGTGGTCAAGTTGACCCTTTTAATGATCTTGGGTGGCTCACTGATGTTCACAGGAAGGCAGCCCTCTCAGTAGGGGGCAGAATATAAGGAAGTTCAGGGAAGCTAGAAATGAACATCCCTTCCTGGGAGGGCAGTGCAAGAAGGAAGAAATTCCAGAGATTCAGGAAGCCAACAAGTCTGGGATAGAGTTGTAAGGTCCTGCCCTAAGGCTATATAAAGGGGGAGAAAAATCTCTCTTCACCCCTGCTTGTTTGCTGTTCTATGTGGTGTTGGTGATGGAGTTCTCTCGCTTCTTGGACCTGTGAAAGAGGGTGACTCTCTTTCACCGTTATGGAACTTCCCCTGGATATGTAGCTTCAATAAATCTGTTCCTCCCATAATTGTGTCTGGTTTGGAGATTCATCCCAGCTGCATGTGGCTGACTACAACAGTTTTGTTACCAGGACCTGACATGATATAGCTGAGATGAATCTGACTGTGTGGATTTTGGTCTTCTGGATTTTGTATGCTGGAGGAATAGACATGGTCTTGAGACCTGTTAAGCCAAGTTTTATGGACAATTCTGGTGAGAATTTGAAAATGCTAAGTAAGGTCAGAAAGAATTGCATTTGGAGACTTGGCTTATGAACTTTCTAAAGGGAAGGAGAGAGAGAGAAAAAAAAATAAAGGGAAGGACAGACCACAGAAAACATCATGGGAACAACATTTCTGGAATAAGGAATGGCTGTGATTTGCTGCCCATGCCCAGAGAGTTTAATCAAGGTTGAATTTAAGTAATATGTTTGGCAAATGATATGGAACTGAAAATTTAACATGTAAGGTTAAAAAACAGTCACAAATTTAACTTACTGGCACAGAGACTGGCTTTAGGTTACTGAAGCTGCTATTGTCAACACATTAGCAATCCTAAAGAATATAGCATAACTGCTCTACATCAAAGCAGTGGAAAGAATGCCTAAGGTGTTTCCACCCAAGAAGGACTGAATGAAAGACTGTGAAAACTCTTTTGGAAGGATAGCTGAAAGAAAGGAACTTTCTCTTTAAGGTCACAATTTATTTTGACTCTGAATTAACAACATGGCCGTGTCCTGGTATTGCTTTTGGAAGCAATTTCTCAATGCATGTGTGGAGTGGGTCATGAAGTGTACATGGTTACACAAGCCGCTGCTGAGATGTGGTATATGGGACAGGGTGTGAAGTCCCTGATTGGCAGGTGTAGCCATTGGAAGATGGACTGCGGTTTGCAATGGAGCCCTGAAGACGTTTTGGATATACTAGGACTGTGCATGGGCTACCATGGAGTGCTGTTGGCTCGGGATGGAAGTTTTTCCCAGCTACTCAGCCAAATTGGAGGGATGGAATAGGAAAAGCTGGAGACTGTCAGTCACTGGTTGTGATATTGGACTTGAACTACAGATATTTGATGTTTGTCTGATGGTTTTTTAGTTTGCATTGGCATAGTTTCTCATAGAAATTGGAAAATTTTACTCTGTATTTGGTAAAATTTGTATTTTTACCAAATACAGAGTAACATATAAAGCCCTTATATTTTAAAAGCATGTAAGTTGTTTTGATTTTATAGAACTCACAATTAAGAGACCTTACCTTGTATTAGGGGAAATTGTGTGGTTCTGGTTGTATGTGGGATAGTTATACTATGTTAAGTGGAATTTTGATCTTGTTACTGTCTTCATCTGGAAATTAAGTATGACGTAAGGTGATATGATTTGATGTTAAGTTGACAAGTGGTAGACTTGTAATGGATAAGGTTTTTTTTTTGTTGTTGTCAACTTGATCTTTTAAATTATCCTGGGTGGGTCTCTGCTTTTGTTCACAGGAAGGCAGCCCTCTCATTAGAGGGAAGGATATGAGGAAGCTCAGGGAAGATGAAAATTAACATTCCTTCCTGGGAGGGCAGTGCAGGAAGGGAATTCCAGAGACTCAGGAAGCCAACAAGCCTGGGATAGGGTTGTAAGAGCCACCCTAATGCTATATCAAGGGGGAGAAAATTTCTCTCCTTGGCTCCTGCTTGTTTGCTGTTGTGTGTATGTGGTGTTGGTGATGACTTCTCTCTCTCTCTCTCTCTCTCTCTCTCTCCTTAGACCTGTGAAAGGGGGCAGCCTCTTTTACTATAATGGAACTTCCCCTGGATCCATAGCTACAATAAATCATTTCCTTCATGAACTGTATTTGGTTTGGAGATTCATCCCAGTGGTGTGTGGTTGACTACAAAACATGCTTAGTTACCTCTGGTGCTTCATAGACTTCGGGGTCAGAATGGATGATTGGAGGAAAGATGGCTACCAAGTCTCCCTTTCGCAGACAGAAGTTGTTGGTCTCAGAATTGAGAGTGAAGTCCTCTTCAACGAAACGAACAGTGATTGAAGATGAGCAAAGTCGAAGAACCTCAAGGGTGAAGCTTTCTAAAGGAGAGAAACAATACTATAAAGAAATGATTGCTTCTGAAAAGTGCTCTCCATTGTCCACTAATGCTCATTACCACTTGCCTTAATGGATAAGGAAACCATTTCTTCATCTCATCTACTGAGTACCAATGGCAGTTGTGAATGCTGAGGTGAGGAGCATGGTGGCCTTTCCCTAACACAGCTTGGGGGTATTTTATAAGTAGGAGGCAGCCATGCTGTTTGGGTAGAGGCTAAAAGGGAATAAAATCTGTAAGAGAAGAATGCTCTGTTGAGGCCACACATGTTGGAAAGTAAAACTATATCCCCCATACAGTATATCACTGGCATGTTTTTGACCAGGGATGACATTAAAGCCAGGCTTCACCATTTAATAAGCACTCAGGCTTATAGTAAAGCAATTTCAGAAGTGCTCTCTGAGACAGCTTAACACTTTTTTTAATGCCAGCTGTAAATAAAATCTGATTCAGCATTTGCTGGAAATTTTTCAAAGGGAAAATACTTTGATAGGATTCAGTAGGATTCAGAAGAAAACCCTATTTTCCTCAGGGAGGACAACAGCCACCATCACATTCTGGAAGATTCCAAAAGCTGAATGTCCTTGCTTTCCCAGTGGCCTTCACCTTTTGCTCCTAGCACGACAGATTTTATGGCTAATTTCCGGCAATTTATCCTGGCAGTTTGAGGAGGAATTCCTTTGGGAATAATATGCATAATTTGCATAAATCATTCTGATAGCATGCATATCAGCGTGCAGCTCCTGTCTAGGTCTGCATCTCTCCTTTCATAATCAAAACTGACTATGTTCCCACCAGCGTGAATGGGCCCCGGAATAGAAAGCTGGATTCTTTCTAATCAGCACTGTGAGAAGAGCTCAAATGGAGTTTTCTCCCCTTCATAAGGTAACAAATGATTGTATTTATGACTCCCAATATAGAAATTACACACATCTATACTCACATATCCTGGCTTCTTGGTGGTCAGCAAACCTCTAACACACTGAGTTCCAAATTATTAGCATTAGAGGCAGACCCATCGTAGGGGTGTGCATTCAACAAAGTATAAAAATAAATATTATTTTAGTAAAACTTGATTCTCTGCATAGCTTGCATAGGGACATGAAGTAGGACTGGGTGCCTTCTCCCAGGAGGTTTTTCCTTAAGCATGCATTTGTCTAAAGAAATGAGGCTGCGGTCAGCTTGGTGTGGGCATTGTGGTGATTCAATGTGACGTACAGTGAGGCAGTGCATATTCTCTTGGACTGCCTTCGTTATTATAATCAGGCAGAGTCAAATCGGTTTGCTGGTGATGAGGCCAGAAAAGAACTTTGGTTTTGGAACATGGACTCTACTGCAGATAGCCACAAGGCACCTGACACGATGGATTTCAGCTGGCAGGACACCAACAACCAACATTTCTATGGTGAAAAGCAAGGGTCGGCTTCCCTTGTACCGCTGCTGGCTCCGTTGGACTTATAAAAGCAGAGCATCATTTTAGCGTGCGGTGTGAAATGGTAGCTGACATATGTAGCAATGCTCTTCACCCAACAAGTCCAGTAGGGGTGTGGGAAGAAGTAATCCACAAGCAAAATAATGGTGGGGTGGCTCCTGTGACAGGGTGAGCATTTAACGGTACGAAAAACATGGTCATGTCGGATTGGCTGGTGTGCTCTTGGGAAGCATGGCAGCTTGTGCCCACCGCAGTATCACAAATGACAATTGGGCAAGCATATCTTATGCAGAAGTTAATCACAATAATGGAGCTCAAAGTGTGGCTCAGCAGTCAGATCATAAGTGACAAATCGGCTTTGCCTTCCAGTACCAGTTATGTGTGCAAGACAAGGTTGGCTCTCGCTCTGAGCGATCATGCTGATAATCATTAGACGACAAAAGTAATGAGTTGTGTTATTATCAACAGTGGAGAGTCGAGCTTATGGGGCTCTGCAGTACAACGTGCAGACACAAAGCCAGCAGCTTTTTTCACCAGCCCCACCACAAGTATGGGAAGAGCTATCTGTTCAGAAGAATGACAATGGTATCATTAAAAAAAATTGCGGCTTCTCCTTGTAGTTGTCATAGTTGAGCAGACACCAGCCAGTGCCGCTGACAGACCAGCTGGGCCCTGGGAGGACGTCCACGCCACACCAGGAGGTACCGTAAATTATCTTGCACGGTAGAGCAACATCTGTTTCTGTGCTAGTGCCGAACAAACAAGGCAATTTAAAACATACCAAGGGATAACCAAGCAACAAATGAACATGACCCTCATTTTTCCCCCCTTCTCACACACGAGGTGCTAAACTCCATTGTGCAAGCATTCCATGGAAGGGAAGCCAGGTTTTTATTTGATAAGGTGTTGTCAGAGAGATTTTACATCTTTCCAAAATGGAAAGAGAAAGCTTATAGTATTGTTATTCTTAGAATCTTCCCCCTTCTATCTTCATTTCTTTTATACCAAAGCTAGCACTCAGTTCTCAATTTGCTCTAGAATTAAAAAAAAAAAAAACAACTTTCTACATACTTATAAATATTCAGTCTTTAAACCTAATTTGCTATACTTAGTTCACATGCCTTCAAGCATTTGTCTTCCAATTTCCACTGAATAAATGCGTACTAATGAGAACTAGAGCAAGCTGCTGAGGCAAAGCTGGGTGACTTGGGTCTGGCCTGCCACCAGCTTGTGATAGGCGGGCAAATTGAGTTAAAATGAAAAGTCTTGTCAGCTGAAATTCAACATGGTAGCCAAACAGCAAGCTGTCAATCATCCAGCCAAAACAAGGGGCTGCAGGTAATAAAAGGTCATTGTGAATCATTAGTGCACTTGGCTTTCATACGCAAGTTAATTTTAATTAAACATGATCTCTATCTGTAAATGTTTTATAAAACTTACTGTGCATAATGGGATTGTTAATTTATGCTAGCGTTTAGCAGGTAATGGGACCCCCTAATTATTAGACTGTATTGTAGAAAAATGGCTATCAGGCATGCAAATATTTGGGGGATAAAATTTACACCAGCCACTGCAAGGTGCCAACAATGGTAGCTGCAGTTAAGATAAGGCTGTCTCTGTGTGTTTTACCGACTAGCGTCCACAGGACAACCGAATAACACAATATTCACAGTGAACTCACAGTTCCAAGCATGACCTTCTGTAAAACATAATTCTCTTTTCAGGATATGAAAGGGTTCTGATTTAGAATCCCTTCTAAGCAAAGAACTGGGGGCTATCTTGAGCTTTGCACTTACTATCAGAAAGCTGGCAGAAAATATACACTTTGTCTCTTGCCCTCAGTCTGTCTGGAATAATTGACGGATGACCCTCATTTGCAGATTCAAAGTGCTAACTCGGACCATGACAATCAATAATGCTGTATGATGCACACGCAAGTAAGCACGTCCAGGTTTCTGCATCACACTTGGGCCATGTCTGTATATGTGGAATGAATGTACTGTGACATGGCCAGGCTGTTAATTTGGGTCATCCTAATGACTGGTGCAGGCTGGCATGCTATCTGATTGGCCATGGTGATCAGTGGAGAGCAGAGATAGGACTGAGATGAACAGCCAGGTCCTGCCTTGTCTCTGTGGCTGAACACGCTCTTAGAGTGAAGGTGGGTCAGAAGGGAGGGAGAGGGATGGACAGGAAGGTGGCATGTTCCAGAAGGTGTGATGAGATGGAGTGCAGCTCACAATGTGTGTGTGTGTGTGTGTGTGTGTGTGTGTGTGTGTGCGCGCGCGCGCGTGTGTGTCTTTATATAACTCTTCCAGACAGATGAGAAAGTAAGTAAAAATTGTGATAATTAATATATAATTTGAAGCAAAAAAAACTCACAAAATTTTGGCTCAACAATTGTATATTTGAATAAAGTTAAAAATAAATCTGAATTGGTACAAATGCCTACCTTCACACTGCATAGCAGAGACAGGCTTTGGTTTATGCTAAATATATCAATGTAAATTCAACATTCAGATACTCAATAAGTCTTTGTTAAAGTCCTGCTCTGCTCAAAGATCTGGACCCTGCTGCATTCGCATGACAATCCAGGGAGTGCCAAGGTAGAAGACACTCACAAATAGAAAGGCTCCCACAGCAGAACTTTAGGGTATCACCCAATTTTCTTTTTAAATTGATGAATAAAAATTGCAACCTGGATAGTGTGCAACAAATTTTGAAATAGGTACTCATTGTCCAATAGTTCAATCAGTCTAATTAACAAATGCATTTATTTGTAGTTAGGCCTCTTCAAATCTATCTTAGCATTTTGATATTGTACAGTTTCTTTTCTTACTATGTGTTGATGTCCTTGGTATGGACGTATTAGCTTAGGGCCTTGCACGTGCTAGGCAAGTGCTTGCTCTACAGCCCAGAGATATAATTGCGCAAAGAGTAACAAGTGAGCTTGCATGATTATATTAATATGAAAGTAATATTTTTGTGGTGCCAGGGATTGAACCCAGAACCTTACACATGCTAGATGCTAGGTAAGCACTCTATCGCTATGCTACACCCTCTGGTCCATTTATTTTTTAGACAGAATCTTGCTATGTATTTCAAGCAGGGTTTGAACACATGATCTTCCTACCTTCACCTCCCAAGTGCCGGAATTACAGGTCTGTGCTCATATGTTTGACTGATACTGCAGCTTTTGATTATATAACTCTAATGATTGTATTCTCAAAGTCTATTTTAGTAGAAAGTCATTTTTCATATTCAGGTAAAATTTTCTTCTATTTAATTTCCACTCTCTAAAACATGCAGACAGAAAAATCTAATTCTCCTTTAACATAACAATTCTTAAGCTGTAATAATATCCTATCATTCACTTTTTTGTGGTACTGGGGATCAAACCCATTGCCTTATGCATCCTAGGCAAGTGCTCTACCACTGAGCTGTATTCTGGCCCGCATAGTGCCATTTTCTGATTATGTGACAGAGATGATGCGGTTTTCAGCCTTTTGACATGCTGGATGAACTCAGTCACTGTGCCTCTTAAAGTGACAGAACTTGGTCTACTATTTTAGTTGGAAAAGTGGAGAGGCCCTCTCTTTTTCTGCATCCTGCATGTCATAATTCCATTGGTGCTTCTTTTGTGAAAACAGATGACGAATAGAGTTCTGAAGTAATTTCTCCAGTGTTCTCAGTTTTCTGGCATCCCAAAGGTTACCAGCTACTCTGGTTGCCTGTTAGTGTCGCCTGGGTTGTTTAAAACAACCATTCACCCTAGCCTGATGGAACAAGTATGATTTGGGTTGATTATCTAATCTTTGTGGACCTTGGTACCCAGTGATACCTGGGGAGTCAGCTGAGATACGTGGAGCACTTAGTCTGACATTAACTAAAGCATCTACACCAGAGGTGTGGAGCCTTGGTCACATGTTAGAATCATCTGGGGAGCTTTCAAAGTCATCAGCCTTCACCCCAGAACAATCAAATCAAAATCTTTCAGCACAGGACCAGGGATGAGTGCTTTCTTAAACATGCCAAATGATTTCAGTGAGCCTGTGCTTTAGTTTGATTTCTGCTAAGACACATTTCCTTATCCTAGTAATTTGCTGTTTCTTTTTAGCCCCAAATACAATGATTTTCTATTTTAATTTGCATAACAGTTCCCTTCTGAGAAATTTCTGTTTCCATCATACATTGTCCTCTTAAACCCTCTCAACTTTGTCCTTCAGTGGAAAACTATTGGATATCTGAAGTGCTTTACTTTTCACTGATGGTTTCTTGTCTATTGCCTGTTTCTGATGTACCCCTCTCCAGTTAGATGTTCCTCACATGGGTTAGGGGTGTGGTCAGGAGTAGAGTGCTTGCCTAGAGTGTGCAAGGTATTGAGTTCAATCCTCAGCATTACACATTATAAAAAAATTGCTAACATCAAGTAGAATTTATAACTCTTCTACTTCCTCATGAAAATATTTTGGTACATTTCACAATTGTCCTAATCATTTAAACTTCTAATTTTTCAAATGCACAATTATTTTATAATAGGAATGTATTTTTCATAAACAATTCTCATTATTTATTAATAATTAAAATTTATTTATTAATAAGTGTAAAAACTATATTACACAAATGTATAATGTTAATAATAAAGAAAATTGTGTGTGATGGTGGGTTATATGGGATCTCCCTATAATCCTTTTATGACTTTTCTATAAATCCAAAGGTATTTTAAAATAAAACTTTACTTTTATTTTAAGAGCCTAGGATAACCGGATTCCACAGGCTCTGGGATCAGATAGGACCTAGGAGCAAGATGTAGTTATGACCAGAAAATGTGAGTGAAAGTTTTGTTTCTCTTTTTAACTCTTTGAGAGTTTTCTCTACTGTAAAAGTGATGACAAAATGTGTCTCTTGAAGAATCTTGGTAAAGATCATATTGGGGTAAGCTATAACGTTACTTTGAAATATTATAGTATATTTAACAAGACTACATCTAATTACTTATTATAATTATTATTTGCTACTATAGAATCTTTATTTTTCCAACTAATCCTTTTTCAACATTCATTCTTCCCCTATTTCCACTGCTCCCAAGCAACCAGTTAAAAATTCTTTAATACAATTTTGATGTACAATCACTGTACTTTCATAGTGCTAGAGTTATCGTGATTTATGATTAGTTCTTGTAGAAATCTATGCCAGATTTTAAATCTTGCATCACAACACCTCCTTTTTGTTACAGCATTTCTCACTCTGCTTACACCTTTGCTCAGTTTCAGGATATGTCATTGAACACAATTAGGTACATGCAATTTACATGAACAAACTGATTTTGTCTTGAGCTGTCAATGGAAGTATGCTTGCTCTTTTTGGATGTTGTCCAAGAGTGGGATAAAGGAGCTTTGATGTCAGCTTGTGGTTGCAGGTAACAGAAAATGAAAGAAGACAATATAAAGTTTGAAGGGATATCACTGTAGTTAAATATCCTTTTGGTGACAATAAGAAATAATACTTGTTGAAGTTATTCTGTGTGTCCTTAAATCAATATGCATCATTACATAGTATATATTAACATGCCTTATTCATGTAAGTTATAAGTAGTATCCAACAAGACAATTTGCTATAAATTTATCAAACTTTCAGCAGTGACAGCTTTGCTCTCTTGTGTTACTCTTTCCCTATCTTTTCTGTGGATCACTTTTTTTTATTTCCATGTCTTATTTTGAAACCTATATCCTACCTCTACTTAAGATTTTTCATTTTGAAAATCCCTTAAAGATTCTCACCTTTCTGTCAGAGTTTCACAAACTTCCATCCAGAAGCATTTTTTCCCATTGAGATTTTTGCTTCCAAGTAAGTTATTTGAACCTCACTATATTCATAGTTTATTTTGAATTTTCCTGTTAGAGATATTTACTAAACATTGCTAGATAAAATTTATTTAGTGAGGTCATGATAAGTAGAGTCTTCAACAAGATACATAAATATGTAAACTATAACATTGTGTTTTCTTTGTCTAAAATATTAGCACAGTTTTAAAGAGATGGTCTCAAGCACTGGAGGAAGCAGCACAAATCTGTCCTACCTCCTTGAAATAGATGCTCTTTTTGAATTACTTCAACAGCTTATGGCATCCTAGCTTCCCTTCTTTTTTCTATTGTCCATAATGAGTTACAATATTTAGTGGCTAGCTTCCCTTCTTAACACAGCTTTATATAGTGTGCCAATAAGCAAAACCTCTGCAAAAAGAGGAATCTCCTTTACTGTAGTAATATTTCTATCAATGATAGAATTCAGCATACATTTCATTACTACAACATTTTTTTTCTTACAATGATGAAAATTCAAGATAGATGTTTAAAAATTGTATTCAAACACACAGAGGTCTTTCCTTAATATGTTTTCCAAAAGGCCATCAGTTCCATCTTTGAGTTCCTGCAATAAACAACACTGACATCTGCCGGTGTTCCAGGTCACAAGAACATGGCAGGCTATTCAAGGCACTGCACTGCTTTTATGCAGGTAGGTCTCAACTCTTTTAGGATTTCTGTTGTTCTCATTGGCCAATTATAGGAGAGGTGTGAGTTTATGAGGGTTCCAAAAATTCAATCATTCAAGTTTAGCTATGGACTCAAAAAGATCTACATTATGGTTCTAGACCTTGATTTTTGATCAAATTGTATTTGTTTTAAAATCACATTTAAAATATTTTTATGAGAAAGAGTTAAGAGTAAAAAGAGTTGATGAATTTCAACTAAGTTTACAAATAACAATTAAGTAGAGTATACAAATGCAGAGTCCTTGAAGTTCATTTGCATTACTTCCTTTTATGCACTATCTTATTCATAAAATACAATGTAAATTACCTGAGAATATGGAAATGCAACCTAGATCCCCACTGAACTATTCCCAAAAAATACTATACATTAAAGTGTAGGCAACTACTCAGATTTGACATAAATTTAATGTAGCTGTTTTCTCCTAATGCTGAAAGAAAAAGAGGAGAATATTGGTGCTTTTAATAATACTAGAATGATTCCCTTTCTCCAATCAACCATAAAATTTTTTAGGTAAAACCCACTGAAGATGACAAACTCAGGGCATTTTCCATAAATGATTGCCAGTTTCAGACACAGTTTCTGCTATAGTCCTTGATAGGCCTTCACATGACCAGTGGGAACAACCTCTAGAATACTTGTGACAATTTATTTACTCAGTGGTAAGGAGCAGGCAACTTCCACCAAGACTCTGAAGACCTTTACTTTCAGAAACCACATCAAAGAGCCTGGAATGTTCTAGAAGTTAAAAACTTGAGGTCAACATAATGCTAAAAATACTGGCCTCATTGCCAAAATGACTGCTGCACAGAGATATACAAACACTCCAGCATCTGTCCGAAGGGATGGAGAGGACTGCATCCTAAAGAACATTGCTGATGATATGTGAACACAGAGAGAATTTATATGTATTCATCTGGAACTGAGCTTTGGGAGGATGAGTTCATTATACAACCATAAGGTGCCTTTCTCAAAGGTAACATCACCTTCTCAAAACTGTGGCAAGGGAGTACAATTGCATGATCAAGAGCTCAAGCCAGGGACTAGGGAGAGAACTCAGTTGGTCAAGCACCTTACTGCCTGCGCTAATCCCAAGCACCCATATAAATGCTTGGTGGTTGTTGTGACCCAACTGTAATGCAGAGATAGGGGATCCCTGGATCAGGCTGGCTAGCTAGACGAACTAAATCAGAGAGCTTTGAGTTCAAGTGAGAGAGTCTGCCTTAGTCAATAAAATGGAAAGCTATTGAGGAAGAGAACTGATGTCAACTCTGGCTTGCATGTGTATATACATGCACCCCGATACCAAGGAACACATATGCACACCACACACAGAGACACATGTAAGAAAGATCTTATGTCAATGTATAGGCCTATGGCAAAATCATAAAAAAAAAGAAAAAAAATCAACTTATGCTATGGTACTTGAATTAGGATCACATTTATTTCATAAGTCAGTGAGTCTTTTATAAAATATTAATATTTTATATGAAGCACTCTGTAGCTATTTTTCTCCTCCCTCCTTTCTCTGCTTTATCCTCACTGTTCCTTAATTCCTTCTTCCCTTGTCCTCTCACTCCCTCACACCATACTTTTCTTTTCTCCCCTTCATTTTATTTGACTGTATTGAAGCCATGAACTTACATTGGAAGGGATTTTGATTACAATTTTCAGAAACTTTCACATTCAGAAACTGTATAGAACATCCTTATGAGTAAGTGAAAATAGAGACCTCATTTTAAGATAGAATAAATACATTTTCACATGAGCCATCTCTCCTGAAATACTTCTGTTTTCAATCCCCACTTCCTTTTCTTGACAAGACAGTACAGAGGTGTTTGGGAAGCATGAGCAGCCCAGCAGATGCTCAGAATCAAACGATTTAATAGGCCTAAACTTTATTCTGAAATAATTGCAAAGCTTTGGTCTAGCCTTTTTCCTACATTGCATGGTTAATCACCTAGGCCTTAATGTTTACATGCAATGAAAGTATCTACAGCTATAAACTACATAATTTATAATTGATGTAAATGGGTGTTATTATGTCAATTAGGCAGCTGTGTCCTCCACCTCTTGGTAAACAGCTATGACTGATAAACTGAGTTTGTGGAAAGGTACCTTCTTTTCTTCATAACAGATAAAAATAAATTACCTAGGCAGACCAGGTTGTCCAATTGTTCTCTGGTGAGGTGGATGGAAAATCCAGACCCTTTCTTTTGACCTGTCGACTGCAGTAAATGGTCAATTTCGTCATGAAGCGCTTCCATGGCTTCTGGGTGCACCAGAAGATAATACATTGCCCAGAACATAGCTGGAATAGTGTTTGCCACAGAGGCCCAGAGAAGGCCCAAATGATGTGCTAGGAGAAAATAAGTGAAAAGGAAGATTAATAGCGTTTATTACACTGATTAGATTTGCAGTGTGCTAATTAAAAGATGTTAGGACACAGACCCAGCCAAGGATCAGTGCATGCTAATGAGAACCAATAGGCTTCTGAAGTCTAATTTTCTGCTTAATGAGAATAGTTTAAAATGTAATGTGTATGTGGGGGGGGCAGAAAGGTGGGGGATGAGATAAGAGTAAATGCCGCTTAGTTATACTCTTTCTCATTATCATCATTAAGTATCATGTTTTACCTCCTCAGCAAAAAAAAAAAAAATCAATTATCACAGAGGGTTGTTTCAGAGTAAAACATTTCATCATTAGCCAATTAGAAAGAGCATAAAATTTTTCAAGGTCGCCATTTTGTCTTTTTATTTCAAAGGTCTACTGTAAATTATTTTATTTTAGGCAAGTAATCATTCAGAAGTTTCTTACCTCCTATTTCAAAGTCCTCACGTGAATAATATTTTTCCAGGATATCTTGCCTCCTTTGAACAATTTCTGACCATCCTTGCAGTTGATATAATTTTTCTGAGCTCAAGTCTTTTATAATTTTCTTTCGTATAGACTTGATATTTCCTAGAAGCTGAATGGGTATGTCATATGCCAAGTATGCGAACTTGTCATCAAACTTTAAAAGATCATCTCTTAGCTCATTCATAATTTTTTCCTTGTCACCAGAAAGAATTTGTCCATACACGGTTGTAAATGTGATCTCAAAGATTACCGACTTACAGAATTGCATCATTCCCACGGTGTTCCAATTTGTGGTTTTTAATAATTGGGACTCAAACATTTGTTTTAGATGCTTTAGCATGTTTTCCAAGAGCTCATCCAAATATTTGCCTTGCAAAAGTGGATAGGCAGAGTGAAGGTCCTTGTCAAGGTCAACATTTTCTAATAGTTTCTTGATAGAGAAGGTATGGGCTGCTAATTTATTACCATACTGACGAAAGCTTAATTGTTTGTGGTTTTTGATCACTAACTCGTACTGGAAAGGGTCCAGAATAAATGTTATGTACGTCCCTAGAAAAAAAAAAAACCAGAATATAGTTCATTTGCCAGGCAACAAAAATTCTTAACTAGCTTGAAAACATTTCAATCTAATCAGAGAGACATTAAGAAGATAATAGTTTTATTTTACAAGGTTTAATAAAATCCATTTCTTTATCTATATTTTTTAAACTTAGAAGATAGTGTGAAAATCCCTAGATGCTTGGTATTAAATTTCCTAAAGTTCTAAATGACCATTTGCATAATTTTCACTTGCAATTTTTATTTTAGCTAAAGCACGAAAACATGCTAAATATCCTTTAAATATTTTTATAAACTTTTGGTGCAAGTACTTCTCATTTTCCCCCAATAAAATAAACAGAAAATGAACTGGTAGGATGCTATTTGATCACTGATTATTTAACCTTGATAAAGAGTAATTTTATACCTGAAATCACCTCAGTTTTGCTAAGAGATAATCATTTTAACTAAAATCAATGTCAATGACTTCACAAGTTAGAATCTAATTAACATAATGATTTGTGTCTGACATAATCCCAAACTAGAACCCACTCGCTCATTTATTCATTCTTTCACACATGCATTCATCCAACATTTTTTTATTTTTTATTATATATATATAATTTTATTGTTCATTACTTTACATTATTTAATGGGCAAACAATGAGTTGTTATCCCCAGTTCCTAATGCCCCTCTTCCTCATCCACATTCAGCTGGATATCCTCTGTGGGCCTTCTGGATCAGTCCTTGTGACAGGGGACCCTGGATAGCCTAGTATTCAGCCAGGTTCTCCTGGCCCTAGTATGTTGTTACTGAAGGGTGCCATGCCTCTGGATAGTCTCCCCCACCACGGCTTTCACAATCTTTCTGCCCCCTCTTCCGCTCAGTTCCCTGAGTCGTGGTGGACACCTGGTTGTGTTGCCTTCCTCGAGGTAGGAAGCAGTGGAGAAGCCAAGCAGTCATGATGTACAGTTTCGAAATAGAGGCGCAGGCATGCGGGAAGGGCAGCAGAAAGGTGAAGTTGCTTCACCTCCTTGAGGCATAGGCAAGGGCTCCCTGAGCTGATGAGATTTCTTTTTCATACATCAGTGCTATCCAAGTGCCTGATGGTAAAACCTGTGGTACTTGCTAAAAATACAGATTCCTGCAAGATTGTGATTTACAATGCTTAGAAGTTAACTTTATAATTCTCTGTTTTTTTCACAAGATCCTCAAGTGATTCTTATGAGGTACCTTGAGAATCAGAGTTCACCAAGTCTTTCACTTTTGAGGTGAGAGAGCTGGGGAAGGCTGAGAGGCTGAGCAAAGATCCCATGGCCATATCTTTAGCCGAGATTGGACAAGAAAGTTCTTCCTACACACCAAGCTTGTCTTCACACAATGCTGGACTCTTCTTACTAGAATGCTATTTTGATACCCTTCTGATTAGAAATATTATGCAAGTAGCATCCAATAATGGTATTTTGAAAATCTTTTCTTAATGAAAACACATTTGGTTTGGATGATCCTATAACTTTTCATGCTTAGCTTTTTATTGCCTTCACTTCATTTTGTGTGTGTGTGTGTGTGTGTGCATGTGTGTGTTGTCTGCATGTGGCTTCTTAAATGAAGAGCTTCCACTTTTTATTTATAGTAAATCCAAAGCATTACAAAAATTAAATTCAATCTGGTACAAGATATTTAGGATAAAGTCTTGGAATTATTTTCAAACAAATCCTAATTTTATAACACAGTATATACAATACATTATATATATATGTGTGTGTTATGATTATTTTTCTAAAATAAATGATATTACTGGAATTATGCTCATTTCATTTTTGTTTGATTCATTTAACCAGACAAGCCAATTATGGGGTGAAGGTAAGCCTAGAAATGGCTAATTACTCTGCTCAAGTACTAAAGCTGTCTTCCACAAAGTAAACAGTTTTTTCACTAATTCATTTGTTCATCCACCCATCCATTCATTCATTTCTTTGCCCCAAAAGAGAAATCAGGACTCCATTGGAACTAGGTGGACTTTATATCATCTACTTTACCATCACAGCTTAATTGGATAAAATTTCCAGCATCTGCCTGACAAATAATTGGAGGAAAAAGAATGACTTCTCTTACTTAGTAAAACATGTAATTTTAGGCTAAGCTGTGTGTGTTTTCACAGGTGGTGATTCATACTTTGCGCCCTTTCTAAATGAACGGATTTTGCTAAATATTTATAGGATTATTTTAACTTAGTCCATAAAATTCAGAGTGTACAAAAGGTTTAATTTGTGAGACATAATCTTTCTGCCAATTTTCTACATTCATTGAAATCTAAGTAAAAAGATACAAGCATATTCAGAGTAGGCTCATGAGATACCTGCTCTTGGGCCTCTTGAAGCAGAGGCTGGATCAATGCTAAAGTCCAGTTCTATCTACAATCTATCAGATACATACACATATTTCCCCTTTTCTTTTTCTCTCTACTTCTTCCCCTCTCTCTCCACCTTCCCTCCCATCTTCTTCCAGTCCCTCTTTCTCTCTTTTTACCCTTTCTCCCTCTCCTTTTATTTAAAATGAGGTTCATTTCAAATGAAAGTATAACTTTTATTTCATTTGAAATGGGTTAATTTCAAATAAAAGTATAACTTTAGTGTGAAAAAATTGGTTCAGATCAGCAGCAAGTATTAACATAATTTTACAAAGTAGCTGTTTTCTCCAGGTTCTATAAGGAAACCCATTACTGATGAGTTTAAAGTAATTTGCAGAAAAGTTCCAACTCTTCGCTCTTCTCTGGACTTTTTTCACTTAAAGATCAGTGTTTCTCTTTTTCAGTCAAATTTTAATCTTCTACCTCAAGGACTGACATCTTGCCTTCTTCCTTCTACCTTTCTGACTGAGATGTGGATTGCTTTAGAAATAGGCATCTTGATTTTCTGGATTTTACTTTTCAAGTAGGTTTGGAAGTACTAATAACCCTGGAGATGTTAGTTGGCTCTCCAACTTTTAATCTTCAGTATAAACAATTTAAGCTAAGTTTTCCAAAATTAATATTAATTTAAACCATCTGTCCACCATCTGCTAATGTGAGATGCAAAACTAGTTTCTTTGTGATCCTTAATCAGACAGTTAGGAAACACTTATACATTTATAAAATGAGTCTGAATTTCCTAACAAAGGAACTCTTCTGAAAAGTTATCTTGAAGGCCATATAGGTTTGGAAAGAAATTACTTTTACTCAGTGTGATTTTATGTAATTGAATGCCAAGTGTGAAAAGGCATGTTGCCTAGACCACAAAGAGTATAGGAAGAAACGAGAGGCATTGCCATGATTTCTACAGAGAAGATAATGCCATCAGCAGCAGATAGAAAATACTGTTTTAAAGAATTGCAGTTTTCATTTATATAAAGTATAAATGTCAAAATGATGCCAATACCTGCAAAAATACAGTACAAAATCATCTTTTGGCATATTAAATTTGAAACATGGCCAACAATTTCAATACCATTCTTGTCCATTATTTTATTCTCTTCCTCTGGCAGAGGTGACAGGGTCTTTGATGGCACTAATTCCAGCACACTGAGATAATGTGCACACGATGCTTTCCCAGCTCCGCAGCCTCCTCCCTTTCCTCAGATTACTTCTTTAGGGAGGGAAAGCAAATAATTCAAAATACATTGATACATTTGCTTGTGAAATTCCAGCTAATCATCAGCTTGGTGTCTTATGCACATGAAGTCTGACATTTAGATCACTAATAAGTGACCTTTGCTGTTTTCATGTCTCATGTTTGGTGACATATAGAGTCATAGATTGGGGAATTCAAGACAACTGTGCGACTTCATGGAAGAGAAAGGCTCAGTCAGTAAATCTGATGAAGATTTTGTGCAAATTCTGGAATTCCAAGATTTTTCCTCTCTGTATTTAGGTGGTTCTTCAGTATATTTTGTTTTTAAGCTCCAGCTGCCGAGTATTTGTCAGAGGCCAGAAAAGGAGCTAACTTTTCTATTTTCTGCCAATTACCGCTCACTTCAGTGTAACTCCCTCTTATTAGGGAGATTTCCCTCGCTGCTGACAATGATGTACAGTGGAGGTTCTCTGGGGTGACATCCAGGGAAAACGATTCTGCTGTGACACCACACAAAACCAATTAGAGAGCTATTTTCTGCGACAGGTCATGGATTTACGTGGTTTCTCATGAAAAGATGTACCTTTTAATTTCTCTATTAAGGTGACATTTGTGTCCCTTGAGACTTTGCGAGATGACAATCAGTTGCTCATCGTGCAAGAACATACACTCACTGAAGTCACTTTATGGGACATGGGCAGAAGACTTATTTTTTTCTTCTAAGTAAGCTACTTAGCAAGCGGATCATCAGAACCATGTGTATTCAAAGGACTTCCTGATCAGATTTTATTCAAATTCATGTACTAAGTGAAAGGAATTGTGGTGGTCTACTGTTAAGTTAAAAAACTATAACCATGGTTAATTATTTAAGACATTAGAAATTCAGTATGTTTCTCAGAATTTAAAATTCAACAGCGCCAATAAGAGCTGAGGGGCTAGTCTCCTTCTCTGCCCATGGGTAACACTCAACCAAAAGTCAAAGTGCAAAGGCATGTGAGCATTTGTAGAGATTGCCTTTTGAGATATGGGCAAGAATTAAATTTAAGGAAAGGAAATAGCTAGTGAATGTGATAAATTGGTGTGGAAAAGTGCAAAGATGGCCACAGTCAACTTCACCTGCCTATACCACCAGCTCTGTGTATCCACCGCTCTTTCAGAAAGAAGTAGAGTCTATTTCTTTGCCTTTGAATTTGGGAAATACTGTGACTTGATCCAAATAATAGATGCGGATGTGAGATTTTATAGTGTCTGAGACTAGACATAAGGAAACCTTGGAATTTTGTTTTCTTCTTTGAATGTTTTTTTTGTGTATAGCTGTGTTTGTATTTGTGTGTGTGTGTGTGTGTGTGTGTGTGTGTGTGTGTGTGTGTGTGTGTGTGTGTGTGTGGACATGTGTGTCCATGCACATGGAAGCCAGAGGAGAACCTCTGGTGTCAATCCTCAGGAATGCTGTCTGCCTTTTTTTGGTGAAAAGGTATCTCACTGTCTTGAAGCTCACAAAGTAGGCTACACTGGCTCATTAGTGAGCACCAGGAATCTGCCTGTCTCCATATCGCCAGCACAGGGATTAACAAACACATACCACCATGAGAGTTTTAGGATTCAACTCAGGACCTTATGATTGCAAGACAATCATTCAATCAACAGAGCTGTCTTCCCAACTCCTAATAGTGTGTTCTTGATAATAAACTAGCAGAAAGGCAAGTAATTCCTGTCAGCATATGATGAATGCATCTTGGACCCCACAGGTCCAATCCAGTAGTGAGACAACTCAAGCCACAAGTGACTTGGCAAGAAAGCACCTTTAGGATCAGGGGAGATAGTGCAGTTGGTAAAGTGCTTGATGTTCACTGTGTGTAGTCACTTTGCTGTTTGTTTTGAATTTGTTTTGAATTTTTACCAAAGTCTGAAACACAGTGAACATTTTGAACTGAAAAATATACTCAAGACCAATGTTCACATAGTCAGGGAAAGAACATATATAGAGCAAAGAGTTTTTAGAGTAGGGAAACCATCTATGATATTGTATGATGGGTGTTGTGCCCATCACACCAGGGATACCAAGTCCGATGCAAGCACACAAGGATCTTTATTACAAGCTCAAGCTCAGGCCGCTATCCAAGTCACACACTGACACAGTAGTTGTGGGGCAGCGACCATGGACAGTTACAACTTTGGGTATTTAAGGGCAAAAACCACAAGTGGGGACTTTCCAAACCTCTGCAGCTGTGGCTTTGTTGTGTCAGAATGGCCTGACTGCAGACAGCCAGGGACCTTGCATCTTATCGTCTGCTGGCTGAGTCTAGGGGTAGCAAGCTATCTTTCGTCACACAGACATTTTTTTTTATAAGAACATCTATTTGAGGTCAGTTTTTAGCTAAGATTGAGGACTGAGCACAAAATGGAGTTCTTATGGCTATTTTGATCTTTTCAATGGGCACATGACAGGATGTATTATGGACCAACACAAGAAGTAGAACCTGATGTAAACCATGAACGTTGAGTAATGTATCAACAATGGCCTATCAGTTGCAATGAGTGTGTCACATAGGTGAAATGTAAGTAATTGGGAAGCCATGATAGAGACAGGGAGTATGTAAGAACTCTCTGAACTATCAGCTAAATTTTCTTGTAAACCTAAAACTGCTCTAAAAATGAACTCTTTAAACTCTTCGTTAATCTAAAGCAACCGAAAGCAAAATGACAAGTTACAAGCTGGAGAGATAGCACAGCAGTTGGTTAAGAGCTCTTCCTGTGCAAACATGAGAATTTAAGGAGGCCTTAGAAATCAGGACGTTTGATCACCAGGGCCCATAAAAATAGCTGAGCATGATAGCAAGTGTCTAACTCCAGCCACATGGGCAACAGAGAGACCCAAGAATCACCCCCAAAGTTCTATTCTGGCCACTGTAGGGCATGAATGGGGCATGGCAAGGACATATGTATATGCATATATACCACACAGACCACACACTTATACACACATAAGCAAAAAAATAAATAAAAATAAATAAATAACCCTAAAGAGAGAAGTCTGGGTAGGAAAGGAGTTTTCCTATGAAGTCTCAGAGAAGTCTATAATTTTCACTTAGATATGACAATGTGAACAGCGTTGTACTAAAACTTGCATCCTTTTGCATTAGCTCTACAAATAATACAATGTTCTATAAGTGATCCACATTTTGCTTATGGAAAGACACAAAGCCATTAAAGGCTAAGTAAGAGATTATGACACATGTGTGGTACTCAGAAGTACTTCTTACCCCTAAGGAGAACAGTGAACATGTCACCATGTTGCTTTTGCAGAGTTTTTATGTAAGTCACTGGACTGTTGCGAAATTTCAGGGCCATGCCAAGATAAGGAAGCCAACCTTGTATCAAGGGAGGTTCACCAGGTCGTCTGTAAAGCAAAGAAAAGAAAACCATCCTTATTGAATGCATGCTGACCATGCCTCCCGTCTGTCATCTGCTCAGATAATGGGGCTGCCTTCAGCCCACTGCTTATAGACATGGATTACAGAGCTTCTCCACACGTGTGCATCTGGGAAATGCAATTCTTCTTGCAACTTTGGTTGAGCAGTGCTTTGTCCTGTGAGGCCTGAATGGCTGCTGGACAGCTGCTGCGTTTTTTATTTATTACATGTTTAAGTTCCCATCTTCATCAGCAGTCATTTGAAGAGCCCATGACTAAAGGGATCCCCAGGAAACTAAACTACCATTGAATAGAATCGATTCTGTAAGATTGCCACTTTGGTTTAACGCTAATCTTGAAAAAAAATGTAAAGATGCCTGATGTATTGGTCTTCCTTAAGCATGTTCTAAGTACCACCTGATAGATTCAGCAAGACCCAAACTTAGCTTTAATCATTATTCTTGGTTGATAACTATTACCTTGGGAAGGTTCTATGGGATAGGCCTACTCTAAAAGATAAGCATGCTGCATGTTGGAAATCATGTGAGCAAGATATTTCAATCACTGATTATTTTGTTTTAAATTGCACAATGTATTTAGCTATGGAAAATCAAACTAACTCCATCTCACTTTAAGGCCCAAGCTATACCTAAACATTTACATCTTTCCACAAATATAGAATATGACTTTTTAAAATCTCAAAAATATCTTTAATTGTATTTTCATACATTAAAGCTGTAGGGGAATAATGAATGCATTATGTGATTTCAAGTTTTTCAAAATATTTAAGTTCACTTAATACACTAAATGGAAGTAAGTTCTTTAGAAAGAACCACTTCAGTTAACTATTTATTGTACATGTTTTCACTGATTTGACTGATCAGAGTTTAGACATGGCACCTTGGGGGTTTAGGTGAGACCTCTCATTCATAAAGATAAGCTGTATCAGGTCTTAAATGTCAATAAATCTCCCAAAGTTATGAAACTACTTAAGGACATGATGTAAGTTCTAGAGCCCCTTAATTATGCTATTATCCTCCTAGGAAAATTAGTCAATCCATGACCAGAGTAAAAATTCCCACCAAAGCAGCTCCATGCCTGAACTGAAAGACACTGGGTAAACACTGTGTCCCATGTCACTCTGAGGGCTCTTGCTGTACTTGGAGGGTTGGGTGTCAGGTGGTTTAGTTACCAAAGCAAACCTTCTTGTTAGCAGACATCAATTAGACTGGAATTTCATAAACAGAATGATATTTTCTGCTATGGAGCACGATAAGAACCTCAGGATAGGGCTGAGAGTGTAGCTCAGTAGTAGACTGCTTGCTGAGTAGTCAAGAAATGCTGTGTTTGATCCCCAGAACCACAGCAAGAGAAAGAAGAAACCCATAAAACCTCATTATTTTCATGGGATTTATACTCTGCTATATCCTTTAAAGAAGTTGTTTGATTGCAAACATGTACAGGATTATTTGTTAAATAGTATTGATAATTTGACTCTTTAATTATGTAAAGTATTGTTTAAAATACTATGAATTAAAATAACTTTCTGCTTTTTTTGTTTGCTAACTCCAGTAAAACTGTGCTTTAAAATTTCTTCACAGTTATTTATTTGGTGAATGCAATCTGACTTAAATTTTTTTAAAATGACTAATAAATAGAACATGTCATGTTTTTTCCTGAAAGGATCAAAACAAACTTTCAAAAGAACCTTGATTCTCTAGTCCATCTGTGAGACTACTTATACTTCATGCAATCTATTTCCATTGATTACAAGCTATTAATCGAAGAGTAAGATTATGATTCCACCAGCATGAGCTCATAGGTGACTGGATTGACCTATCAGAAGCACAATGCTGATCAATGCTGTGAGGACTTTCTTACAGCTGAATGAACCCTATCCAAAACTTTTATTTTCCCATGCCCACCTGAAAATAAACATCAAATATTTTTGGAAGGAGGAATTAAGATAAAATTAATCGTGGCTATAATGTAAGCCAAGAAAATATTTTGCTTTCTGTTTTGGGAAGGTAAGTCATCGTAATGCTAACTTAATAAAGTATATGCTACTGTTTAAATAGACATATAGTGATCAAGGAAAAGACAACACACTGAATGGAAATTGGGAACTTTTTCTCATTTTTTTTTCCCCTATTTTCTCTTATTTTAGATTTTGAGATAGGTCGTGACAGGGTAGCTCTAAACTTGTTCTTCCCTTGACTCTGCCTCCCAACTGCTCAAGTCATAGAAACACACCATCAATATCTGGTCAATGCCTTATGTTGTAAAGACATCTTTTAAAAATTAAGAGTTGCTTGGGGAGGGTGGAATATAAGCAAATAGAGAAAACATTGTAACTTTGGACTTTATATCAAAAGATTAAACAAGAAGAGACAATACCTATAATCGGAGGGGTGGATCCACACGATGGAAACTGTTGAACCTAGTACCTGCCCAACGTTCTGTTGAGTCTGCATGATCTCTAGCTTTGATTCCCATCACCACGAGAATGAAAAACAAGAAACCTATTCAAACTCAACATTATTTTCATAAGGTTTATACTTTGATGTAATGTTTATGAAGATATTTATTTTATTTAGAACTTTTAACACATGAAGGTTGTATAATTTAATTGTATTCTTGTCCTCTCTCCCCAATGTCCATTCCATTGAGGACCCTCCTCTTGCCACAGTCCTCACTCTGTTTCATTGTCTCATCCCTTTTGTCCCCTTCCATCCTCAATTTCATAATGTGGATGAGCTCAGAGTGGTACAGCTTTTGTGGGAGTACCATCACTGTGATGTCACGAAAGCAAGGGGTTAATTTTGGGAGAACAGCACCCCGAAGAATGCCTCTGTACCCTTTGGCTTTTGCAATCTTTCTGCCCCTTTTCTGCAATGTTTCTCAAGTCTTGGAGGTAATAATTTTTTCTTTTCTGTCTTTTTTATTTTTAATCAGATTGTATTCACCAAATAACTAGGAAGAACTCTTAAAGCACAGCTATGCTGAATTTATAGATTAAAAAGAGCCTCTCCGTGTGTGTGCATGTGAGAAGTATGTGATGTGTTGTGTATGCTTGTGTGTGTGTGTGTGCAGATGTATGTGAATTTTTAGAGGCCAGTGGTTAGCAACAGGTGTCCATCAAACTGCTTGAGAAGGACTCTCTCACTGATTCTCTCAAGGATTCTGGAGTCCTAGCAATTCTCCAATCTCTGCTCCTCACAGGTATGGGATTATAGCTGTGGATGGCCACACCCAGATGTTTATGTGCGTTCTGGGAAATAGAACCCTGGGGTCTCGGGCTCTCCTGCTTTCACAGGAAGTGCTCCTACTGGCTGCACCTTTTCTCTAGCTCCAGTCTACACTCTTAATCTCACTTTATGATAAATACTTCCTCAAAAATTCTCATAGTAGTTAAGGACTATAATTATATAGCAAAGGAATTATCAAAATTTGAGCTTTTGAGCTGGAGAGATGACTTAGTGGTTAAGGTACTTGCCTGCAAAGCCTAAGGACCCAGGGTCAACTCCCCAGTACCTCCTTAAGGTCAGATGCACCAAGTGATATATACATCTGGAGTAAGTTTTCAGTGTCTAGAAGCTATGATGTGTTCTCTCTCTCTCATTCTCTCTCTGTCTCTCTCCCCCCTCTTTCTTTCTCTTTCCTTTCCTTACAAATAAATAACTTAAAATTTTCAGTTTTTTAGTGATGGTCTAGTTCACATGTATTTTCAAAATATTAATTTTTTCCCCTGTATTTTCTTTTACTGTGTTTGATTTGATGTTGCTTTGTGACAAAAATTAAGTAAGACTTTTTGTCACATTCTAATTTAATACAACTAATGTCATCTTCTATGCTGTCATTCAGCCAAAGGCTGTATTCTTCATGATGTTTCCACATGGGCGGTGAAGTTGGAACTCAGAAGTCTAGGAGAATGTTAAGAGTGTTCAGAGTCATAGAGACACATTTGGAAGCCATATTATTTGTACAAAGATGAGAGGGCTCAGTTCTTACAGCTGTGCTTATTTTGGCAGCAATAAGCTTAAGACTATTAGACACCATATCACAATTATGTTTAGTATTAGGAAAGAAGATAGAGCTAGTTCTACTTATATCCCATCAAAAACAGACAACACAAGTTCATCTTTATCAGTATATTTGTAAGAATTATTTAAGGAGGAAGACATCACCATAATGATCCAGAAAGGTCTGTTGACACATGGTACAGTATAAATATTGCTATTTGAAAATAAAATACTGTTGAGTGAGGATATAGAATACCTAGTGCTTGTTATTATTACTGGCAATAATAAAATCCCAATGTTCAAATAAAATAGGTAAATAAGTCCTAAAGTTCAGATGGGTAGCTAAAAATTTATGATCCATATCCTCTCTTTATCTCCCACTAAGAATATGTCATTTCTTAAATTTTCTCATGAGTATTTAAAGGACTACAAATATATAACAAAGATCATACAAATTGAGGATTTTACGTATTCACAATGATTAAACCCAAGTTCTATGCATACATTATTACATCATACATCTTCCATGGATGCTCTCGGGATTATCTAAAAGTCTATATAAAATACTGCATCTAAATTTATCTGGAACTAAATATTGGAGAAACCAAATTATGTCCCTTGGGTTAAAAAGAAGCAGAATGACTGGGCACGATAGTTCATGCCTTTAGTCCCAGCACTTGGGAAGCAGAAGTAGAAAGATTGCTGTGAGTTTGAGGCCACTCTGAGAATACATAGTGCATTCCAGGTCAGTCTGAGGTAGAGTGAGACCCTTTCCCTCCCCCCAAAGAAAAAGAGAAGCACAAGAAATTAAAGAGTAATTCCACACTGCATAATTGATTTTTCCTAATATGTGAAGTTCATCTTAGTGCTGTACCTATACATAAGAATGGATGTTATAAAAAACCACTTTGGTTCTGATGGTTACAAATTCCAATCCGATCACCCAGTAATTTCCATAGCACCATATACTATCAGAGTAATTTCTTCTTGTTCTATCTTGCTGCAACTATTCTAAGCTAGACATCTTAGCTATTGTAGTAACTTTCTAAGTATCAAGCAGCTTTTACACATGCATAGCAATTCAGGAAAATTTAAATTATCTATGGATTAAAATCTACAGATATATCTGTATGTCTAACATTTGCTCATATTTTAGCACTATTTTGATTTTATGAATTAATGGAGAAATTCTTTGTGAGTGTGTGTGGCTAAAATTTCAAAACCAACATAACTGATTGTTGTAGTCAGCCACATGCCACTGGATGAATCTTCAAACCAGGCACAGTTTATGGGAGGAAATGATTTATTCAGGCTACAGATCCAGGGGAAGTCCCATAAAAGTGAAAGAGGCTGGTCCTCTTTCACAGGTCCAAGCAGAGAGAGAAACCCATCACCTACACTACACACACAGAACAGCAAACAGGCAAGAGGGGCCAAGGAGAGAATTTCTTCTCCTTTATATAGCCTTAGGGTGGGGTCTTACAACCCTTCCCCAGACTTCCTTAGTCTCTGGACTTTCCTTCCTGCATGGCCCACACAGGAAAGGATGTTTACTTCTAGCTTCTTTGAGCTTCTTTACATCCTGCTCCCTACTGAGAGGCTGCCTTCCTATAAACATCCTCAGAGATGTAAGATTACTTGAAAGGTCAAGTTGACATCAAAACTTAACTATCACACTGATATGCTTTAGGACATTCACTTATATGACAGACTTCTCTATTTCAACGTTTTTATTGACAATTTTCATACACATACATTATCTCCAACTATTATTTTCTTTTGCCTCCCTCCTTCCACCATCCACTGCATTCCTTCCTTCCTTCTTCTTTCTAGCAGTCTTTTTGTTTCTTTAGCCAGGACAGCAAAAGAGATGATTTATTGGACATGTTACACTTGACTACAACTGAGAACAGAAGTCTAGAATGCCACAGGACCAGAACCAAGTACCAACAAGGCTCTTTTGCTTATAAGCCATGCAGGTCTCTCAGAGGTGGTCAGATGTGTCAGTTGTTTTCTTGTTGTTGAGAAAAAACATTAAATCAGAAGCAGTTTATGGAAGGAAATGGTTTATTTTTCAATTTGCAGTTTGAGGTTGCAGTCTGATGTAGGAAAAGCATGGAGGCAGGAACTTGAGACAGCGGGGCACATTCAGTCCACAGTGAAGAAAAAGAGTTATAAGCATAGATCCATCAGCTAACTTTCTCCTTTTTATACAGTCTAGGAAACCAGCCCATGAGATAATGCTGCCCATTGTTAGGGTTTCCCCTCCCACCTCAACTAATCTAATGTAGAAGATGCCTCACAGACATGACCAGAGATTTGTGTCCATGGTGATTCTGAATCTTGTCAAGTTGACAACCAGAGATCAACCACCAGAGATGGTAAATCTCTAGATCCACTGAGACACAAATTGTCAATAGTGGCAGACAGACAAGGCTGTAGCATTGTCCCCAGCCTCCAGCATTCCTGATTTCTGCTCCTAAGGTCTCCATGGGTGCACAAGCTGGTGTACTTGAACCTCTGCCTCATCTCTCACGTGTTGTACTTCTGCCTGCACATTTGCTTCTCTCTACTTTCTCTTGCTATGCAGCAGTTTTTATGAGGATGGCATTAAGGCAGACAAGTGGTGTTGACTTCTGAAAGCTTTCTTATGCATTTTCCTGTTTTACTTTTTCTTGACTTATTTTTGTAAACAACTTTATTGGAAAATGAAACTTGCTTCCTGAGGACTCTGTGAATTTGATTGGTAAATAGCCCTTTGCTTGTACACTCTCTGGCCTCCAGTGTGGGTATGGAGCAACCTATATATCTTCCAACAAATTATTATGAAGATGGGAGATGATTCCCAATGGGGTGAATGAAAGTTGTGGCAGAAACTAGGCAAAATTGGAGCTTTAGTGAGAGTTCAGATGGGGCCAAGGAAGCATGGGCATAACACATTGATTGAAGTAGAATGAGGTAAGATTTTCAGTCTGCTGGGACACTTTAGTAATTGAGACAATGGGGAAATCTTGGGTCAGATATCTAGACTAGGAGATACCTCAAGTAGTGAAAGAAAATGAGCATATATGCAACACGACTCACATCATAGAAGAAACAGGGAGAGAGATTAAATTGTATTTAATAGTCATATAAAGAGACTAAGATTCATTTTAGTTTTTAAACTTTGTATTAATAATCTACATACAGATACACAACATACTTTGATCATAATTACCTTTTACCACCATCCCATATCCCCATCTTCTATCCCTTCTCCATTGAGTCCCTTCTTTTCAACTACAGAGTGTTTTAAATGAGAAGTGACTGAATGAATGATTGCCATTTGTAATATTCAATGTTTTCAGAGGTTCATTGAAGGTAGAGAAATACTTGAAAGAAAAACTATCTGGGGCTAGGAAAATGGCTCAGTTGTTAAAAGCACTTGTAAAACCTGGCAGCCAGGGTTTGATTTCCCCATTGCCCATGTAAAGACAGACACAAGAAGTGGTGCATACATCTGGAGTTTGTTTGCACCAGCCTACCCCACCCAAGTACCTGTACACACACACAAAAAAAAAAAATCAAAATAGTTTTAAAAAGAAAACTGTTATCCAAATAAAAGGCAATTTGTGTAGGTGTGGATGTGAAGAAATTACATTCTTTGTGGGAATACAATATATGGTGCAGCCGCTATGGAAAAACAATATGGAGGGTCCTCAATAAATTAAAAAAAATAGAATTAGCCTAGGGTCCAACAATTCCACTTCTAGGTATTTATTAAAAAAACAGAATCTGGGAGAGATATTTGCATTCATATGTTTATTGTAGGGATACTCACAAGAGCCAAAATATAGGAGCAACTTAAATGTATACTGACAGATTAATGGATAAGAAAATGTACATGTACATATGGTGAGACTCTGTTCAGCCTTTTGAAACAGACAAATTGTGTGATCTGGAGCAACAGGATACACCTGGAGAGCAGTATGCTAAGTGAAATAAGCCAGTTACAGAAAGACATTGGACCACCTATGTGAGATACCTAAATTAGTCAAATTCCTAGAAACAAAGTGCATGGTGGCTATTAGGGTTGAAGAAGGGACCAAATAGAAAGCTGCTATTTTGTCTTTATTTTTTTTATTTGCATAAACACTTCCTTTATTTGGCTATTCAGACTTCAGTTTAGAGTTCCCTTTTATGATTGGTTAAAGAATGAAGCACAAAATCACCTGCCTCTTTTCAAGACACTTTAATGATTCAGGTTTTATATTCACTGAGTAAATACACCCTGAGAAAATCAGAATTGGCTCCAGAGGGCACTAGGTCTTAGGAAAAATCCAACCAAAAATATATAAATTGATTCATAATTGAAAGTTATTTCAGCTACTTAATTAAAATAGAAAACCATGCAACTAAATTTGTAATTTCTGAGATGATCAGTTGCTAATTTATTTTACAGCAGGGAAATGATTGGACTCCAAGGACAAGATACCAATTACATCAGCTCCTCATTTCTTACAGTTGATTCAATCATGTGATTCTGAAATGCTTAATCAAAAACTAGAACTCAAAATTTTATGAAAACTAAATTATCACAACACTACTCAAAAAGCCTATATAATGACAAGATAGAGATCAATGCCAATGATTTATCAATGCAGAGTCAAGTCATCAAGTGACATTTCACCAACCCAAGCCAACAAAGGAATACAGTTTCTACGCTTGTTGGCCAATAACAAAATTATCAGAATCATGGTAAGGTCATCCAAGGTCTTCCAGTTGGCTGAGGTCAGAAGCTATTGAAGAGCCTGAACACCATCTGTATTAGATTCCTTTCTCATAGCTGTGCTCAGATATGGGACAAGAAACCACCAAAGGAGGAAGGTATTATTTTGGTTCATTGTTGATGGGCTTCACACCACAGGGTGAGGAAGACACAGGAGCAGAGGCATGAGGCTGCGACTTTGCCTGAAGTTGAGAAGAGAGAGATGAATGTTCATACTCAGCCAACTCTCCCCTCTTGGTTCTGTTCCAGACCCCATCTCTGTGGCATGGTGCAGTCACCATTTGGGGAGAGGGGAGTCTTGCATCCTCAGTTAAACTATTCTGGAAACACCTCATAGATACACTAGAGGTGTTTCTATAGTGATTTTAAATCTAGTCAAGAAACAATTAAGACTAGCCACAAATCATATACCTGATGTGTAATGATTCTTAGCCATGTTTTAATGTTGTTTTAAAATGTTTGCTAATATCATTACATTTGTCAAAGAGCACTGAAGAGCAATGTTTTTACTTGGTCACCAGCTAGAGGGTTGTTTCAAAGCCAGCTTTGGCTGGTGACTTTTAGTCACTGCACAGAAGGAGAACCATGTTCACTATGGATGGGACATGGGACACAAGAGGCACAGCATCACTCTCATATGTAGAGATCACAAAGCAAGCCTTCAAATTCAAAAATTCTATTTGAGATAACCCCTGATATATTTGTTTACTTATTTGTACATAGAGATATACAGAGAGAAGAAAGAGTTAATGTGAATATGGGTACACCAAGTCCTATAGCCACTGCAAAAGAACTCCAGATGCCAGCTCCCTGACAGCTGAGCCACCTTTCCAGCCCCTGACATAATTTACATGCCATTCTCATAGGGTCCTTGGCTCATGCTCTTCTGTTTTACCTGCAGCCTACTTCTCTTGTTGGGATAAAAATTTTCAGTGTTTAGGCTATCTCATAATTTAGATGATGTTAAACTGATTTGTATTTATGCTTGTCTAATTTTTGAAGAATCCATTACTAGTTCTTAACAATCTCTTTTAGTCCATTTTAAATTCCCAATATTGGCAGGCATATGGTTCTGTAATTTTTATATAGTTTTGTTCATTTTACATCATCTTTTCTTTTGTTCCAATTACTGAAACATTCCCTGGGCTTGATCAATTTCACAAATTATTTTATTTTACTTTCAGATTTCTAATTTCCAAAATTTCTTTGTGCTCTCTAACTATATATTAAGAAAACTGCTACTATTCTTATTTTATGGAATACAATTTCTTTTCTACTCTTTCTGTAAAAATTAAACATAATTATTTAGAATTTTTTCTATGGCTCCCAAATTATATATTTTTTGAAGTTCTTTCTGTCTGTTATGTTTTCTCTCTCTTTTTTGTGATAGAAACTTTCCTCTGTCTCTCATGATCCTTGGCTTTCTCTCACATTTGAAGAAAGCTATGTGAGTTGGTAGGACTCAATAATGTATGTTGAAGGAGTCTTAATTATTTTGATGTGCCAGTTCTCTGCTAGTTACATAGATAAGTCTGTATGCTTTTATTTTATTTTTATTTGAGTATTTTTGGAACAGAATGCAGTTTTTCTGATTGGCAAGGAACCCTTAACTGGAACTGGGATCCATGGCAAAATCTTAAGAGGACAACAAGAACCCAGGCTCAAAGGGGAAATTCCCACTACCAGAGAGCTACAAAGAAGCTACACCCATTTGAATCCCACCAATGTTTGTCTCATTTAACCTATACTTATCTCACTCTCTGATGGTGATTCTGTTTGTATTTTTCAGAAGGCAGCGAGAATCATGGACAACCCAATTCTACATACAGGACATGGGAAGATGGCTGACATCCTGGCAGGAGATGAACCATGCCTGACTTATCATACAGGGCCCAAACAAAACCTATGAGAAAGTGGTGAGATGAAAGAGACCTATCACCATAGCACGTCAGATAACCCATGAAAGGACAATGGAGACAGACATCAAGGATACCCAACACAATCCAAAGCAGAAGTCCAAAGACTCTTAAGATTTCAACCATAAAGCAGATTTAAAACTCACCCACCATGACTCAGGGAACTGAGCGGAAGGGGGGGGGGAAGATTGTGAGAGCCATGGTGGGGGAGAATATCCAGAGTCATTGCCACCTCCAACAACAACACAAAAAGATTTTTAAAAAAGACTGTCTACCTCTTGCACAATTCATAACCCCCACCCCATGGACTGATCCAGTAAACCCATCATTGAGGGCCCCCAGAGGGTTGGGGACAGGGAGGAGGGAAATGGGGGTACCATCACAAGATTTGCTCATATAATTTATCTAATTATTGATAACAAATATGCTTTAAAATGTATATAAATATATTTCTCAGTAAGTTAAGTAACTAAATTTTAGTATGTCTTGGTTATGGTTTTTGAGATCATCCAATTCATTTGGAGTTAAATTTATATATAAAATTACAGTTTATTTTTATTTCTGGTGGCAAAAATAGATCATGTTAGAAGGCTTGCACTGTAAGTCAGGAAGAAGGGGAAAAGGATGTGCTGTAGAGTTACAAAATTTCCAGCGACAACTCCAGGGAAGAACTAGACAGTTTCTTTCTTCACAGTGTTATTCTCAAAATTACTCCAGAAACTCCTGCAGAAACAGAGCAAAGTAACAGAAAGAACCGAAAGTAAAGAGCTATATCACCAAGCCTGGTGGTACAAGATCATAAAAGCAACAGTGGGGTGGCTGAGGCAGGAGGATCTTGAGTTCAAGAAGAGCCTATGTGACATAGCGAGACTGTCTCAAAAGAAGGGAGAAAAGAATAAAATAAAATGAAGAAAGAAACAGTGAGACCCAAGTCAGTAATTTATGAAGAAGGCAGATGCCAGAGCTCACAGTAGACAGAAAGCATGAAATATGCAAGGATTCTAGCATCTTTCCACCTTCCTCAGATTCTTCCTCTTCACTTCCCAGAAACAGCTGAATCCCAACAGACTCATAAATTTGTATAAAGTGGTTTTTCCTCCTCAAAATAGGACACTCACTAAGAAAGCAGAAGCCTGGACTTGTGAAGTTCTACCATTTTGAGAAGTCGCAGGTAAGTCTTTGACATCACTGATAGTGGTAAATAATTGATTCGACTTCCTCAGATTTAAAAAGGCCATCTTATTTTTCTAAGTTTCAAAGCATGAATATGAAACAAATGAACAGTTCATTTACATTGCTATACACACTGAGGCTGATTGCAAGTAAAGTTGCCTGAAGTTCAAGGTGAACATATAGAGAAGCTTTGCCCTTCTGTAAAAGAGACAAGCAATAAAAATGAGTAAATACATAAATTAAGGGCTGATCAAAGAAGAAATGAGAATGGATAATAAGCACATGACATGTTCAATATCACTTGTCTTTAGGGAATGTATCCAGTAGGAAAGATGGCTAGAACAAAAAGACAAGTATGAAAATGCTAGTGTGTGAAGAGCTTGGAAAATTCCTGGAACTCCCATAAACTGACCCAAGAATGTGTAACAGTACATCCCTTTTAGCATTTCATTATAATGTCCTACGTCCACAAAATATATGGTTCATTAGTTCTACTCTGAGACATCTATACCAGAGAAATAAGAACATATGGTCGGGCTGGAGAGATGGCTCAGTGGTTAAGGCACTTGCCTCCAGTGCCTGAGGCTCCGGGTTCAATTCCCCAGGACCCACATAAGCCAGACCCACAAGGTGTGGCCTTGGTGCTTTCTCTCTCTCTCTCTCTCTCTCTCTCTCTCTCTCTCTCTCTCTCTCTCTCTCTGCTAGAAAATGAATAAATAAAATATTTAAAAAAAATAAAAAAGAACATATGGTCATAAAGATTTGTATGTTTATATTAATAAGAAATAATAAAATAATTCAAATGTCACCTAATGATGTGTTTTATAATGTAACCTTGCTCAGCAATCGAAAAGAACAAGTCATGGAATAGCACAATAGTGGTAACCCTTAAAACCACTTTGTTGGGAGAAAGAAGTCAGATAATGCTCCCATTTGTATGAAAATTCTAGAAGAGTTGAAACAGCGGCTGAGGCAGATCTATTCAGGTTTAGGATAAGATGGGGGATTAACCAAGAACAGGCATAAGGAGATTTTAAGGGGTAAATGGAGTGTTTTGAACTGATCTACAGTGATGTTTCTAACAACTTTGCCAACCAAGCTGCATCTAATTGTACATTAAGATGAAGGAATTTCTTGGCCTGGAAACACATCCCAGTAAACCTGTGGAAAAATATGACTTATACGCTATGCTTAATTTCATTTCAACTGTCAGACAAGTCTCTAAATAAGATATATCCCTTGAACTTTATATTTAACTTTACATTACTATGGGAAAAGTCAGAGTCATCCTGTAGTACTTAAACATTTTAGACTATTAGCAAAAAAATTAATTTTGTATATGGTTTGGAATTTTGTACCATTTTTACATATGAAGGAACATTTCTATTTTCCTGTTTTCCAAACCAAACTCCTTAATGATTTTGCTGAATAATTTGCAAAATTTTGTAAAGAAAAGAAGGTCTAGCAACTAGGATAGATTGGGAAAGCTATCTAGGTCGCTGTGTGTTTTACAAGTAAAGCAAGTCACACAGCACAAGGCAGCAAACAAAATCATGGCCAAGTCTCCTCACTCACAATTCAAGTTCTCTGCACCAAGGAAAGAGAGCATTAAAAGAGTTGTGACTTTCTGAAATCTTATTTTTCTCTTTTCTGATCTGCTTTGTAGTAGCAATGAGCCCAGAGTTGATAATCTTATAAAGTAAATAAACATAAGATGTTATCTCCCATAGGGAAACTTCAGTGTGGAGCTAAATGAGCCAAGATGAAGAAACACTTCAAATAAAAGACTCAGCTGGAATAACACAGCAAAAAGGCTGCTGAGCTTGAAAGGGAGTCTGGCGCATAGCCACTGTGACTCATAAACTATAATGTAATAAACTTGTATGAACAAAAATCTGATTTCCATATTCAACACTGGTTACCTGAATGAGCCATATGAGAGCTAATTTTGGAAAACAACATTAATTCTCTGGAAACAAAATGAGCCACTTGATACCAGCAAGAAAGTGGTAGATAAGGGCTTGCAAATCCTACATTCCACCAATCTTTTCTTCATCTCTATATTCTGAGAGGTATCTCTAGAAACCACTTAAATTGAATATTTCCCTAATTTAATGTCTATTTTTAAAATCATATTTGGACAATGGAAGTATAATGCAAAGATTAGGTGTTTGAAGGAAAAGAAAGAGGACGACATCTGAATAAAAAAATTAAAATCATCAATACCACACACCCAAAGCACTCAATTTTCTGAGGCAAACTGTTGAAGAGATTGAAGGACCTGTGACACAAAAGTTGTTTGAGATTAGATAAAGCAATATTTTTAACTAAAAAATCTCAAAAAAGCCCTTACAACAAAGATAATGTGGGCTTGATTCATTCAATGTATATTTTAAAAGAATAGCATCACAGCTTGCAAATATTGCTCCACTGTTTCTGCTTATAGTCCCAGCTTAGCCATCCATTCCCTGGGAGGAATGACCCTTTGCATTTCCCAGCAGAAGCTCCACTTGTGTCATGGCTTCCACAATGTTCATGTTACTTCCATCATTTAGAATTGTCCATAATGGAGGGTTCTCTTTGAATCTAGAACCTGCAATGAAGTAGACACAGTGAACATAGAGACTGAATAAGAATTGAACTCTTAGCTCTTAGGCCATTGAATTGTTTATTCCTACAATGATGAAAGATCCTCACATGAAGAGTTGCTTCCTGGCAAGTGAACTGCTTGGTTCTTCACACACTTCACCTTTGTTGCAACACAGAAATATCGATATGTGGACCAAAATTTCACAAACTCTTTTTTAAATACAATGTGTAGATCATGAATAATATAATATATACAGAAATGTTTAAATAGATGGATATGCATATATAACTACAAGTTAGGAAATGCTTAACTTATAAATTATGATATATACTGAAATTTTCATTTTATTAATGTTTGCAGGAACCCACAAATTGATGTTAAACCCTTTAATCCTGGGCCACTCTCTGAATTTAGCATGCAGTCCATGCATCTGCTCTGCTACTGTGGTCTCAATACATTCAGGCCAACAGAGGATTCTTACTTAAGAAAAGTGCAGTATTTAGTGTCCTACCCCACCGCAACAACACAGAATTATCCTGATGTGTACATACAGTTCCCATAATTGTTGTTCTGCAATGATGTGGCATATTCTCCCACCTCTTTTTCAACATATCATTCACACATACCTAATATCATGGATTGTTCAATTGTTGTCTCTGTATAAAGTGAGAACTTACAAAATTTAATATACTGTGTTTTACTTCAATCTCTGTAATAACTGGCACATTTGTAACAAATTTGTAATTTATTTTTATAATAATATTTGTGTCATTGTGAAGGTATGTAAGTTTGGGGTAACATGTAAGAATAAATTCTTTCATTTAGTCTAGATGACAATGTCCAATTTTTCTCAATATTAAACTCCTTAAAATGCATATTGATATATCTGATGAAATGATATGGAAAAGTAAACTGATTAGTAGTTTTTCTACTTACACGCCATTAATTATCAGTCTCCCAAATGACTTCATTTTTTAAATAGAAGTGATCATAGCCAATATGAATTGATATCAGCCTTCTATACTGACATGTATAGTGTCGAGTATGTTTACTGGATTGTGCAACAGTTCATCTCTATAACTTTTTTCACTCTGACCACTGAAACACTGTCTGCCCAACACTCCACCTTCTTCATCCAATGATCCCTTGGCAACTACCTTTGTAATTTCTATGATATTGACAATTCGGGCACATGGATGAAATCACATGATATTTGTCCCGTGGTGACTGTCTTAGTTCACTTAGTTCACAGAATGTCTGCAAGATTTTTCCACACTGTTACATGTTACAAAAGTTCCTAATTTCTATAAGTAGCATAAAATTCCTTTGTATGTATATAACCATATATAAACGTCAATACCAGTGATGGTACAATTCTAGCTCCTGGACATTGGGAACAATGCTGAAATGAGCAGAGGTGTCCATAGGCCACTTTGAGATCCTGCTTTGACTTCTCTTGGAAAGAGACTCAGAGGTTGGATTGCTGGATCATATGGCTGTTTTATTTTTTTAATCTTCCATAATCTCTCAGTAGTCTTCTTGCTCTAAACATTTTTTAAAATGCATAAATAGTCCATGAGCCCCCTAACTCCTACAAGTTGTGAACACAAAGGAAACATATACCAGATCATTCCAACAGAATGTCCCTTCAAATCTTAGGTCTCTTTCTCTCTCTCTCTCTTTCTTTCCAGAAACAAAGCTCGGTATATAAATATCTCATAACTCTCAAGAAACTCCAGAAACTTACAAAATTCACTAGGTTCCTCCCCAAGGATAAACACGGAATGAGAACTGATGGGGACAAGAGACTTTCTGATCAGCTGAGCAGCCTGAAATTTGTGCCACATGCACAAGCAGCTTCAGAGATGTCACCTATGCTGGGGTGGGCTTCTGAGAGATGTCACCTGTGCTGGGGTGGGCTTCTGAGAGATGTCACCTATGCTGGGGTGGGCTTTTTTGTGAAGCAGATGCTTTTGAGTCATCCACGTTTCCATAAGTAAACCTTCACCCAATAAAGTCACTGGATCACTTAACTAGACTTGGATGGGATGGTTTCCTTAGGCTGTTGTAGGTGCCCTTTATGGGATGAATAGATGCTTGCTCAGTTTGTCTCAGAAATAGTTAAAACACATACACATATTCTGTTTTAATTCCTATGAAAATTATACACAACACATAGTCATGCCAAAGAGGAGAAACAAGGAAAGACAGAGTAGCATAGTTTTCACCATTTCTTAGCATTTAATAATTTCTGTCATTTTCATCTGCCAAGCATTTCTTTTGCCTCTTCCCTACCACCCAATACAAAGCTGCCCAGTACTTCCTGGCTGTCAGCAGATTCCTCTTGGTCACAACTATTTACCCTCCCCAGCAAGGCTGAAAATAGGAATGCCAGCTGGGAGGTGTCTGTATTCACTGAGGCTAGGAAGAAAGAGCTGCTGGGATTGCTCTTCCTTGCTGTCCCCCAGACCACACACTGTGCCTGAGGTCAGCGAGGGGCTGTGTGCATGCACATGTGTGTGTCAGAACCCAATGCAGTATTTGAATGGCCCTGCCTGCAAGAAGTTTGAAATATCCAGTCAATAAGAATACATTCTTTTCCATGCCATACTGCATGGGAGTGCACATGCATGGGTACACACACACACACACACACACACACACACACACACACACACACAGAGTGTATCCTTCTAGGTCAATAATATTAGGCATTATTCATAGAACCCATTTGTGTTAAACCCTAGGTTAAATGCTTTGAATATGTTATATACCTTGATTTTTACAGTCAACTTTTCAAGCAGGTTTTATCATTAACTTTATTTACATATGAGACAGAGAGAGAGAGAGAGAGAGAGAGAGAGAGAGAGAGAGAGAGAGAGAGAGAGAGAGAGAGAGAGAGAGGCAGAGACTGAGGTAAAGCAAGCTCAGCATCAAGGAACCTGGAATCTGAGTTGGCCTCCACAGCAAGGCTCCCTGGCCTACAGGCTTAGCAGACATTAAAGCCACACCCTAGGTTGTCACTCCTTTAAGCTGATGCCCTTTCAATTAAGTTTCATTGACTTTCCATTAATGAGTGCAGAGAATTAAGGGATACACTTACAAACCTTCCAGAGACCCGTGACAGGCCAGGCTGTGAGCTAAACCTTATTCTTTATGAGAAAGGTACCTTGGCTTTATCTATTAATTCTTGCCTGTCCTCAGGGCACTGAAGCATGAGAAACATTGAGACAGACTAGAGAGTGGAAATACTGACAGAACAATGGCATAATTAGTTTGTCCAAAGGAACCTACGCCAACTGCAATTTTGCTTGGTTATATGGAATTAAAATTTGTCTCCGCCACTCACATTAGCCTCATCATAAAAAGCACTCAGACTTCTGCTGGCCAGTGAACTGGACCCTGGAAACTTATGTAACTATTTTTAATGTGTCATATATAAAATGATGCTCATCCACGACTGTCAATGGGATGCACATGAACACTTACCCATTACTTCCATGGACAGTCATTGATCGCCGGCTATTAGGGGTACTCGGCCAGCTCCTATGCGAAGCACTCCCATACAAAGGTCTGATTCTGCCCATGGCTAGGAGTCATTATCAAGAAGGGGTGGGCTCTGACAAGAGCTGATTACCAGAGGGAGATTGAGGCTGCTCTTGTGAAAATTAGAGGTCATGCTCTCAGGAAGTCCTCTGTAAAGGCCTTAGGAAGAAGGGGGCATTTACCTGGAATAAAAGGTTGGAATTTCAAAGGCCAGACATACTAGAAAAAGCTTTCAATATGAAATAGACTGGGCAGCTTGAATTTGTGCAAATGAGTTACATTAGCTAAACTGTTTCACCTTTAAAGCAAACTTTCTGATTTTAAAAACTATGTCTTAATTTAAAAAATATTCATTTCCAAGCAAAGAGAGATGGGGAGACAGAGAGATAGAGAGAGGAAGGGACAGTGAGGGAGGGAGAGAATGGCCACTCCAGAGTCTCTAATCCCTTCTGCAAATGAACTCTAGATGTATGTGGCACTTTGTGCATATGAGCACTGGGGAACTGAACCTGGGTTGGTAGGCTTTCTAGGCAAGTGCTTTAACAGCTGAGCCATCTCTCCAGCCCTTAATTTTTTTATAATTACTCAGCTAACCCTCACTACCAATGAAGTTAGACTTTCACTAGTTGAAAAATTAAAATATTCTTTCATCAATATATATTGCTTCGTTGTTTTAAATTTTACCGACACACGACCCATAAAAATTATACATGAAAATTGTGTACTATCTGATGCTTCACGAATGTTTAATGTTTAAGTCAGGTGAACATATTTATCTCCTTGAACATTTCTCTATAGTGGAAAATATTCTTCTGAATCTTTCCAGCCATATAATTTTTTCACAAATAAATTTTCATGTCTGTTTTAAATGATTTATTTTGTATACTTGCTTTATCTTCTCACTAATCGCTTTATCTTCTCACTCTTTATTTCCTTTTCCTTTGATTTCTTTCTTGGCAGGAGGAATGTGTCCAGGATCAAGCCCAGCACCTTGTGCATGATAAGCAGGTTGTCTACTACTAACCTGAACATCAGCCCTGAAAGGGCTTGCAACTATTTACTGAAAGAAAGTTGACCACAATGTTGAAATAATCGTCATTCTTTTTAAGTATAATGGAACTATAGCCAATTTTCACTTTTTGGTGTTTTTCTGTGTTTTGTCTATTTCTAATAATAAAAATGTATACTTCTAGAACCAGGCAAAGCTACAGAAATATTTTTAAATGGCCCTTTAGATGTATTTCAGAGTCAGAGTAACTCAGTTTATGGTTTGAACAAATATTTGCATACTACTGAGTGTTCTTATCATATACAGAGATGAATCCATGCCTTCCTACAGTTTGAAGTCCACAGAAAGAAACAATTTTAAAGCCCTGGAAACATAAACATTTATAAATTTGGATAGAAAGAAACAAACAGGGTTTGGTGGCATGATGAGTGGGACATACATTTAAGTTGTCACGAGGGGCTTAGGGAAAGGCCTCAGAGGATGCAGCACTGGGTCAGATCCTAGAACATAGACCATAGTAATTAATCTAAAAACTAGTTGTGATTTTTATCAATTTGTATAAAAAATCAACCAAATAAAATGTTTTCTAGACCGTTTTATTTATTTTTTTTTTTGAGCCGGAATCTTGATATGTCACTGGCTGTCCTGGAAGTCACTCTGCAACTCAGACTGGCCTCAAACTTAATCCTTTTGCTTCAGCCCCCTGAGCATTTCTATCATGTGCATGAAACAAAAACAGTAAGAAAGTGGACATAAAGTTCTTCATAAAAATGGTAACTATGAGAGGAGATATATGGGTCAGAGAGCCAGGATACCCACATACACATACACAGACACAGACACAGACACACACACACACACACACACACACACACACACACACACACACACACCAATTTTCTCTTTTGAACCATCGTTTTATGTTTGTATCCCTAAATTTAACTCACTCACACCAAACAGATTTTACATGCCAGTTGAACCCAGTTCTTCAGGGTATCACAATGCATCTTAGAAAGTAACCCTCAGGTCTGTTTGGGGGAATCAAAAGGCAGAAGAGCATTCTGATAGGACACTTTGGAAGAATGTGTGTGAGTTTCACAGTAGAGTTGGGTTTTCATGACACTAACATAATTGTTTTAAAAAGGGAGAATGAATAGAGCTTTCCAAAGCTTTATTTGTTTATTTATTTATTTTGAGAGAAACAGAGAAATAGAGAGAGCCAGACAGAGAGAGAAGAGAAGAGAAAGACACAGACAGAATGGGCATGACAGGACCTCCAGCCACTGCAGACTCCAGACCATGTGCCACCACATACATCTGGCTTTATGTGGGTACTTGGGAATCAAGCCTAGATTGTTAAGCACTTTACGCAAGTGCCTCAACCACCTAGCCATCTCTCCAGCCCTTTCCAAAGTATTAAAATGAAGTGAAAAATAGTATTCAGTTATTTGTTAGGGTTTTCACTTTAACAGTATCAAGTATCACCATTATGCAACAGCATGATTATTTGGTTTACTATAGATGTGTTCAGCCTTTGAAATTTATACATAGCACCAAATAATAAATGATGTTGGCTGTTTTATTGAAGTTGTGCTAAGGTAGTATTAATTTTTAATTGTGGAAACACAGACGGAAGTGTATGCACCCTTGTATTTAACTTGCCCCAGCTCTCACAAGTTCCCCTGGGGAGTGAGTTCTCCTCAGTTCCCCAATTGCCATAGGTTTCTCCCTCCATTTCAGAGTTGCCAGGTCATAAAGAAAGGAGCAAGGTTTTCACTTGATCAGGTACTTTTCAACAAAATAAAGTACTTGAAAGATATTTTCCTCAATTAAATATTATCCATTCTCAAAGGGGGTAAAATTTCTGAGTGACTGGTAAAATAAAGGAAAAAGAAAACCCCCCCAAACTCCTATTACTTCCTTCTAAATTACTCACACAGTGAAGAACTGAAAGAAAAAAAAGTAAGGAACATTCCCCTAATAATTAATTTAACTGGGAAGACTTACACTAACCCTCTTGTCTACCCTGTTAGTCCCTTTCAGCAAAAAGATGGGTTAATACTTAGAACAGAGTGCAAGAGGCTGAACCACAAATTATAAAAGACAAACTCTCTTGTTTTTACCATAGTCAAAGAGGAATTAAGTCAGCACTGTTCTATGGTCCTAAAAAGCAACTTAAATGTTTCATGTCTTGATGGCAACAGTGAACTTTGAGGCAGATGAAAAAGGTAATAATTATCTGATCTGTTCGTAGGAAGGTGCACTGCAACATTAACCTACTGTCCAAGTGGCCAGCAACAAAACTCACTTTTAATCACATATCAAGGGGCACCTTGCCATGATGGAAGAAAGACAAGAAAGTGTGCTTCTTATCCACACTTGCCAGATTTTTGTGATGGAAAAGCCACTGTCTTCTCACTACTTCAGGAGGAAAACTGGAATCAGATCCTTTTCTAAAAAAGTGCCATTTTAAAAAAAAATTTTTGATCTCCATTAGAATCTATAAATCTAGGTATAGCATAGACATAGTAAATGATTTTGGAACCTCACTTAATTTTGATAATAAGAATTCCTATTTGAAACAGTCATAATCAAATTCTCTGTACATCTCTGAACTCAAAGGATACAGCTTAGCCTTTCAAAGAATTCTTATAGTATAGGAGTATTTTCAGAGGATAATTCTTTTCGCCTTTCTTTCTTCTTTTGTAAGCAAGACCAGCCTTCCTGTCAGTGGCGGCGTTTGGAGCTTTACCTTTGATGAATACTTGACATGGCGCATTCCATGGGCCTACAGATTCATCACTCTCCAAATTTATAGGGATGTATGCGGTGTGATTTGATAAATTGTTTTGTTTTGCCTTTCATCACTCACACTATATTGGAAGGAAGCTCCCCATATATCTTAGGCATCATCTATCAAAAATAAGGCTTTGGAGAGAACAAATAAAATACAGTAAAAACTTGTTGAACTGATAACTATATAATGTGAATGTGTCATCTCTGAATATGAAGGGCCACTAGTTGTGGCTCATATATTATTTTTGAGCATGTTTACATATCTGCCTCTCTCCCCACCCCATGTGCTTTAAACTCCACTTTCGTTCAAATATTTGCAAAGCTTCCCCAGTGTCTTTGGAAGAGTACTATAAATTAAAATGATTACTAATCTTACTAAATCTATTCCTTTTTTACTGGCATTTATTTAGGAGTTCTGAGCCTGTGATGGATTGGTTTGGCACTTCACTTGACAAACCAGTGCATGAAGTAAGAAGCTAGAGGATCTTGATATTCAGTTTTGCTTTGTTTTTTTTTAAAGACAAAAAGAAAAATAAAAAGAAAAAATCCTCCACTAAAATGGCAATTAAAAAAAAAAGGTCAAAAAGAGAATTTTAAGATACTATCATTGCTGGACCTGGCAGTTTAAATCCAGATGGGCACAATAATCATCACATGTATGGATTAAAATTCTATTGATATTTCATCATGAGAAGTACAAGCCTCTTCTAATCAAAGAGATGTTCTCTATTCAAGGTTACTAATGAATATGTGCCTGTGAAGATATGCTCGAATTGAAGAAGATAATGGCTTTACAATTTACAAGGCTGAGATTTCTTATCAAATACAAAAGGCATCATGTTAGTAACTAGGCCAAACATTCCATTGTTAAAGTGTTCACCTTGTGTAGAACTTGGTGGTCTTCACCAAAACAGATCATAGGATGCCTTCCTTGCTCAGATGAAATACAATTCTCAGATGAAAGAAAATCAGAAAAAAAAAAAAGAATTGAAACAATGCAAAGGTACCAAATTTGCATTTCCAATAAGAAGCATCTGAAAGATTGAATATTTTCAGGACTGTTGATAGCATGGGCCAGTGGGAATTCTCATAGCATATTAACACTGTTGAGCTCTTGTAAAAGAAGAGGACTTTCATATCAAGACAGAAATATATTGAGGCATGCTGTTAGGTGAAAAGGTAACTTATAGAAGAATAGTATGATGTGATATACTTTATGCAAGTCTATCTTCTCCAAGTATGTATGTATGTATGTATGCATGTATATACATACACACATAATGTACAAAGGGGAAATTGGGCAAAGTTTCATACCTGTCTCCTAATATAGCCTGTATAAAGTGAAGGGTACGGAAAAGAAGTACAAGGTGAAGAGACCTTCCACTTTTCATCTAGATACCCCTGAACTAACTAAACCACCACAGGATTTAGCCCATATTTGCTAAGAAATTATTACTTGAAAGAGAGCAAATGTGATTAAAAACCTGTGGATGAACTACTTCATTCAAACTTTATATAAACGTTAGTGCAGTCTAAAAGGCATCATTCTATTTGCCTTGAATTTTAGTTTTCAAAATTTTCTGAAGCCTTCGAGATTTTTCTGGGCTCCTCTTGGGGCTAGGTGGTAACAATAAAGCTGGTGGATTTCAGACACACATGTGCATGACTGTGCATATATACATGCTTCCCTGCCAACTCTGGCCTCCAGCATTGCCTTTCTGTTGCCCAAATTAGAATTAAGCATTGGATTTTGTGTGAGCAATGTTTCAAGACTTAAAAATGTGTAAGGACGATTCCAACTCTATTTTGAATTTTAAATGTGTTCCTGTAATGGTAACACATTTGGTGCAAGGCTACATTATACTGGTTGAGCAGAGAGAACATTAGGAATGCTGCCCGCAGGTACTCCATAGCACCGGGCCTCCCTGGGACTCAGGGATCTTCATCTCACGTGCACATCTCCTCACCTGGAAGTTGGTTGAAACTAACACTAGAGCCAAATCCATGAGAATACCTTTCATATCTATTTACTCTTAGATACTTGTTATTTTTTAATATCATATGTATGTATAATCCTTAAAGCCCTCTGTGTTCCTTAAGCAGAATAAGGTTTTATAGATGATGATCCTATAAATACATAAATTAAGAAAATGACAGTTTTTCTCTATTTTTCTCAAGGTAAAAAGATTGCCAAAATAACAAAACAACATTTATTACAGTCAGTAAGATATAACAACAAAGTCATGAGGCACAAAATAACTTCACTTAATTAGGAGTCGACTCTCAGGATCCAAGGGGCGAATCTTTCAGAGGTAGACCTGCCATTCACTGTGCAGGAACCAGAGTGCAATAGGGACCCAACATCCTCTCAGGACAAGAGCTTTTCACTTACAGTCACCTACAAAGACAAATTGATCCATGGATGCTAAGTTACAGTGAGACAAGAGGGAAAAGGTTCTGTGTGATATTTTACAGTGATGAGAGAGAATAATAAGGTACTGTTTTTCAAACGCTAGGTGAGTGGTTATGGAGATGGCTCAGTCAATCGTGTTTGCTGTGCTAGCATGAGAACCTGAGTCAGGATCCTCAGCACCTCTTAAAAGCCAGGTGTAGCAGCACATGCCTGTAAACCCAGAAGTCCCCAGTGAGAAGAATCCCTGGGAGTTGTTGGCTGGAATAGCTCAATTGTTAACTCCAGATTCAGTGAGACACCTTTGAAAAAATAGTGGGAAAAGCAATTGAGAAAAACACATTACATCAACTTCTGGCCTCCATATGCACCCCCCCACACACATATGCATTCAAACACATGCAAACATATACACACCACATGTACATGAAAAAAATCTAAGCTGGAAGAAAGGAAAATTTGAAAGTTTTTACCCTAAACAAATGATGATTGGGGGCTGGGCAGATGGCTCAGAGGACAAGAGTTCTTGCTGCACAAGCATGAGGACCTGAGGTAGATCCAAGAATCCATGTAAAAAAGGCAGGCATGGTCACGAGAGCTGGGGAGCAGAAAGGGGAGGATCAAGGAGGCTTGCAGGTCAGCCTGACCAACAGAAAAACAGTGAGAACCATGTTCAGTGAGAGACTCACTATCAGGGAAACAGATGGAGGAGTGAGAGGAGGCCACTTGACACTGTCTGTTGTGCTCTGCATGTGTACACGTGGGGTCCACACATCTGCACGTGCACACACAAACACACACACACACACACACACACACACACACACACACACCTCATGCATTACACACTCAAAAGGAAAATGTTGTTTGAGGAGGTAGACATACTTTTTTATCAATATTACACAATGCATACATACAAACATCACATGATACACCACAATTAATGAACATTTGTTTTATATTTCATTTATAGAAACAAAAGTAGATTTTTCGTAAAAAGGTAAAAAAACTACCTTCTGTACTGCACTATCAACTCTTGCCTGGGACTCTAGCCTGGTAGCCTATAGATTTTGAATTTGACAATTTCTGTAATCCCATGAGCTGACTCTTTATGACAGATTACCTATATATAATATACAACATACATACAAAAGAGATAGATGATAGATAGATGATAAATGATAGATATCGATGATAAACAAAGAAGTATCCTACTGGTTTTATTTTCCATCAGTCTAGCTTGATACAAGAGATGGAGAAAACACAATGCTCTGTTTTCATGACAATGACTAGGGGAAAACACACAAGGAGTGATCAGGCTGTGCAGAAAACAGAGCATGACAAACCTATTTGCCTGTGGCTGGTGAGGTAGTTTGGAACCAGGTAGTCAGGGAAGGCTTCTTTGAGGCAGTGATTGACATCTGAGCAGAAACAGGAGGTGACAGTCTCATTACTGTTTTCCTTCCTCCCATAGATCTTGTATAAAGAAATTTACATAGTATGACTGTAATAAATTATTTGGAATAAATAATGAATAAATTAATACTGTGATCTTAAGGAAGACTGGCTATTCCAATTTTTAGTTACTAAGGAACAAGCTGAGTTTAATGCCTTAATGAGAAGAATCTTTCCTCTGAGCTGAAATTACATCAGCCTAGAGCTGGAAGGCCTGGTTTCTAAGTTGATTAATGAATGGAAGAGACTGATTAAGTCATTTTAAGTACGCAATTGCTTTAACTGGCACTAACGTGAAATGTCTAGCCGTGACACAGTTGGTAGGAAAAACACAAAACAGAATATGTGTCCCTTCCTGACCTTTCCTTATCCCTTGGTCAAGCACAAACACACCTTCCTGCCTCAACCTACCAGACAGAAGGGCTCTTTTTCACGAAGAGAAAATATTATATTATATCCTTTGGTCTATAATTCATCCTGTATGTCTAATCATTCTTACTATATCACTGGATTGTGTGTATGTTCAAAAGAACTTAGAGATTGTTCCACGTGTGAACTCAGGAAATGTCCTATCTAAGAGTTGGGACTTGCATCCAGGAAGGGTGAGATCTGAGTGAAACAACGGTTTCAGATGAGACAGCAAGATCCAGATCTGTCCCTCAAGCAATGCTGACTGGTGGTTTATGTTTCCTGACATGTAGAAGCTGACTTCTGCGACGGAGTATAAGGGAGCATTAGAGCTAAAGACCAAATGTCGGTGAAAACTAGGATGGCCATCTATGAGTGACTGCTCTTCTGTTTGTCATTGAGAGTGCAGGATTCCAAGTGATGAGCCCTCTTGTTAACTTTGCTTAAAAAAGAGCCACTTTTGAGTTGGGGTTTGTGTCAAATATGAATAGAGAGGTCATGTTCGATGTTAAGAAAGAAGGAAAGCAAAAATGAGATAAATGGACAAAGCTGAACTCACCTCAGAAGCTCAGAACTACCTGCCTCTGTTTACATGACCAGAGGAATCATCCTGACCTTCCATCACCTAGTGCTCAGAGAAAGCAAACACATGTAAAGCCACTCTAGAACAGGGCCTTGGGAAGGAGGTGGAGTGGGCAGGATAAAGCTGGGCCTTTTTCCAGGTGCAAACTGTGTTTCTGGTCAAGATATCATGGCTGTCGTGAGGGCTGACTGAGGTGTTGGGGCCTGTGCTGTAGTCCTTTTACAGGCTGTCATTCAGGGGCTTCTCCATTTCCTGCCTTAGTAGAGATGGAGAAAGCATAGACAGAGGCTGGTTCTCTAAGGAAACGTCTGCAGAATTTCCAAACAGTCTTATAGGCAGCAGAGGTTGACCAGAACAGGTACTGTGCAGCAAGATAAGAGGCTGAAGACTTAATTAACACCTTTGCTCTGATAAACAGAATGCTTTGCCCACAGACTTGAACACTGGAGCGGGGCTGTGTGTTGGAGTGGGCTCAGAGTCAAAAGGCCTGAAATTATTTTAAGTAAAGAAAATAAAAGCTAAGGGATATGTTAACTGCAGCAAATAAGACATTCATCTATGGCTCAGAATCAAAGATTTCATTTTATTTTATATTTTAGATTTAAAATAGCCCATAGAGATAAGCTTGTTCCTCACTCTTACTGTTTCAGTGATGCTTTTAAGGCTTAAAGGGAAACACATTTCACCTGAAGCCACACCTTTTTCTGTCATGAACAGGTGTTTCTATTCAGGTGGCCCAAGGTGGTAAATTCTTGATTAAAAACAAAACAAAACAACAACACCAACAAAAGAAAAAAAAAACTATCTCTTCAGTGCTTGACGGATTCTGTGCTATTAACACAAGAAACTAGGAAATCCTGCTTTTACATATTTCATATGCCACCTGCTGTACTCTCAGCTCTCACACTGCCCCCAAGCTATGTACATGATAATAATGATAATTCCGATGGCAGTCACATTTATGGAGGGATGACAATATGGTAAGCACTGTGGCAGGGAATTATAAAAGTTGAGTTGAGGGAAATATATCTTAGGCAGCTCATCAGTGGAGGTTCTCTATGCCTCTAATGCTTCTGATGACCTACAGAATACACAACACTCAATGCTGCACTGTATGCCTTCTGTCTGCCCCTCCACACACCTTGGAGCCTCCACTTTCCTCCACAGCCTCTCCATGTGCTCTGGTTGCTTGGAGCTCTGTCTGTCTTTGGAACAAGCTGGCATCTTAGACAAGCTTTATGGGGCTGTGCCCTGATCTGGTTTTCTCCTTCCTCATTTTGAGACAAATGTGCTTGGGTAACCATACGAACTATGTATAATATATGCTTTTTTTTCAATACAAATCATGACACAACTTCTGTCCTTTCACTGTTTAGAAAGTGGAATATTTTCTCCCTGTTGATGTTTGAACTTCATTGCAGATGGTCTCTCATCACTTCTACCTGCTCTTGGTTCCTTCCCCTTTCTGACTTTGCACTGTGAAGGAGGTATACATATATATATATATATATATATATATATATATACATACATACATACATACAAACAAACATATATACATATATATAGCTTGGGCTTTGGTCATGACACTCCTTTTTTGTGTATGTCTCTCTCATGAATAACATAGACAATGTTTCCTGAGAGAGAGTCTTAACAACAGGTTTGAAATTCTGCAATTCTTCTCATCGTAAGCCAAGTGTGGGAGCCAAGGCAGAAAGCATAATTCAAACACACCAGTATTCTGAACAGAATTATGACCTACAGTTAATTCATGATTCCATTAATTGTTTATTCTTTCCTGCTCTGAGTGAGATATTAGCCACCACCGAGTCTTCAGCCATAATAAACAGTCAGACAAGGTGACAGTGAAACAGCTCCTTGATTAAAAATCTATGTCCTGCAAACCTGCAAATTAGATAATCAGAGTAGATGAGATAGACCTCTCAGAAAATAGATAGCCACAGGGCTAAAGAATATGAGATAAGCAATGTCTCAAAAAGTATAAAATATGTTTTAAAGTGATGATGATAGCTGATCCTACTGAAAGCCTTAATAACAGCATGAAATACCTGGTCCTGAAAATGCCAAACAGCTAGCCTGACCTCCCCTTTCCATTCCTTCCGTCCACTTGCCCCTTTGGAACTGAACATGGTTTTAGTACCTTGCTGACAGACCCAAGAAGTGAATGATCGACACTAATGGGATTTTTAATCTTCAACCTAATTAACTTTGTTAAAATTAAGGCTTACCAGGAAGAATCAGCACAAAGAAATTAATTAAAGCAGGGGAAGTTTTGCTGGATTTAACAGCTGAGTACCAACTATATATAAAACACATGGAGACAGATCTTTCACACTCCTTTCCATTTTTGTTCCTTGTCTTGGTGTTTCTATTTTCAAGAGACCCTATGTTCCCAGTGTCAAGTGTGCATACCTTAGACACTGGCTCAGGCAGGCCATGCCGTAGTGTAATGGAAGATCTCCATGTTTGCTTGCCTTAGATTGCCTGGCACCTAGCAAAGTGTCTGGCATATGGCAAGTGTTTGTTCAAAAAAATGATAGCATGAAAGGGCAAATACTGATAGCTTTCACTAACTGATTATGCTAAATAATGACGTTGATGTTCCGGCTGGTTTTCCTCACCTTGAAGCTGTTCTATGAAAAACAAAACAGAACAACAGTGCCCCCCCCCAAAAAAAAAACAGTCTGCTGTTTGCACAACTCCTGGCCCTCCATCCTATGGAGCATTCCGCAATCCCACTGAGGAGAGTCCTCAGTGGAATAGGGGCAGAGAGGAGGGAAATGGAAAAGACTTGTACACACAGAATTTCTACTTATTAATAACAAATAAATAAAAATAAAAAGTACAGAGAGTGGAAGAGATAAGGAGGAATCAGTAAATGTGTCTGAAAATTGTATACTAATTAAAAAGTAAGCTTAATAAAAATATAAACTATAAATTCACTTAAGTAAAAATAAAACATGAACAAAAACAAAAAGCCAAATGGGTGATGAGGACATTTTTATTCCTTGCGGACACTAAGTAGGTTGCTATCTTCAGCATTTGATAGTACTCAAGAGACTCTGTCACAGCACTGGCTTTGAGGATACCCATCACTATTGAAATTCATGTCCACCTGAAACCTGAAATGCTCCTAATGAAAAATAAAGCAATAGCTTTGTTTTGGATCAAAGAGAAATGTCAAATTTTGGATGAGTCAGCTTTGTATAGCTATAACTCTCATAAAATGTTCTCCATAGCAATATTTATAAATTTATTAGAAATTTTTTGACATAGTACGATTGTGCAAGATTTTTTTAAAGACCAGAAGTCACCTTCATAAATAATGATTATTAAATGAGATCATCCAAAATAATGATACTTTTATTCCATCATGTTCCATAGAGTTGCTTGTTTATAATCTAGTTCCTTTAAACTTATTTTTTTCAGGGCTGGGGAGATAACGGTGTATTAACATACTGGCTGCAAAAGCATGGGGACCTGAGTTCAGATCCCAAGAACCCATGTAAAGCCAGATGTGGTAGCACATATTTGACATCTGCCTAAAATAAGATGTGTGGCAAAGACAGAAGAATCCTCAGAAGCTCATAAGCCAGCTAGCCTGGTGAGCAGCAGTGGACCCTGCCTCAAACAAGTACTGACACCTCAGGATGTCCTCTGACCTTCACATATGCACACGTGTGCCCACACTCACATGCACAAAAGATTTTAAAAAATTGTCAATTTGGGACATATTATGTCTATCTTCATCCCAAATCATATCTCTATGTAAGAGCAATAATTCATAATGACAGCAATAATTCTTAAGTCTCACTATAGCATCCTAGCTGGAGGTAGCGGGGAGGGAGTAAGGACCCGGTGGGAGTGAGCAGAGGTGGCTTCATGGGGCAGTGATTTTGAGTATAAGCAGGGTCTTAGCAATGGAGAAGGAAATTATATGAGCAACATTTAAGAGAAGTCAGCATAAAGTATAGGGGCAAGAAGTGGCTAGGGAAGGGTGGAGAATGGGAGAGAGTGGGAGAGAGAACATTCTGGTATCTCAGGGCAGTCTAGCAAGGTCTTGACAAGTCTGAAAGGAAAAGTCCTCAAAGGTTTATTATCAAGGGTAGGACAGAGTATGTAAAAGTCCCTCAGTCACCAATGTGAAGAACATGGAACAGCGCAGAAAGGCTTAAAAAGTCAAGGAAAGCACTGTAGACAGACTTCACAGAGAACAGGCACAGTCAGCAGCATGCTACCAGCCATCCAATGGGACCTGGTGCCCTCCCACGGGTACACTCACACACTGAACTGGATCCTATCATCCATGAGCCCGTGCATACAGGTAGGATTCCATGGCTGCCCTTGGAATTAATTCCCACCATGTTCCCTACTGCTTGAAGCTGATGCCTTTTGCATTATACTGTCTGTTTGCTACTTGCTGGGAGCTTGCTTCTCAGTTCTCCTAATTCCTTCTTAGACCTCCCAAGTCAACAGTTTGGATCTTCTGAAACCAGCTGATTCCTGACTCACAGCTCTTCGTAGCTGGGCCCATTTATCTTCATACTCAGCCTTGACACCTGGGACTGGTAACCTTGCTTTGCATGCTAACTTTAAAAATTAATAAAGAAAAAGAAAATGGATAAACTCATTTTGAGTATAATTCATTTCCCCTAACCCAGCAGTAGATTTGAAACACATCAGATGGCACCATGATTATAACTGTGATTGAAACAGACCCTGGTTTGCAAACCCATCATTCTATTAAAGCCCAATGAATGTTTATTTACTTTTAGACTAAAAACAATGAAAATTGTTAGGTGAATTTTATTTGGTAAATGCAAATTTTAGTTCATGCACGCATGGCAAAGCTTGCTGATGATGAATATTATCAATAATACTGAGATTTCTTTATTTTCAAAATAAATAACGAAATTACTACTAATTGCTACGTTGTTATAGAAAGAATACTAAAAGTCTGCTCTGGGTACAAAGTACATGAATCACAGCACTCAATCATGGGGGTAAAGGAATAGTAAGCCTAATGATTCCTTAAGGCATGCACTTGAACTTTCTGAGAATCATTTTGGAATTACTGACAACAATACAGCATTAGGTCTTGACCAGGGGCCAATGCATTTTTTTCCTGCTGAGATTTGCAAACAGATAACTTGTGCACATATTCCAAGCCTAGCCCTCAGAGGTCTCTGATGCCTAGAACTTTGGTTTGGTCTAAATCACTGGGTTTATAAAGCCCTAACTGAGAGCTCTTGGAGGGCGGGGACTCCATGCTCCATTTGCCCCTCACCAGTCCTGCCACAGTGCACTAAATAGCTTGAAAAGACATGGAACAAATAAAGAGATTTCAGACAAAACCAGAGTTCTCTTCTTGTTAATATGTTACTTTCTGCTTGCTTGCTTTCAGTTTATGTTATGTGTGTGTCAACCACCCACTGGTAAACATTCATAGGGAAGCCTGAGTGTAAGCATGGAACCTCAGCAGTGAGTAGGACATGAGTACAGCACTTCCTGCTGGCTGAGTAACAAGCATGGCATCTGAAGTGTGTGCATATACACAGGCAGTTGCCTGCAATGAAGCAAACTCAACAAGTGTTCAGGAAATATGAACTGAATGGGAAACGACTTTGAACAGTAGTGAGTGGCCCAGGTTTTTTTTTAAATTAAAAAAATTATTATCCATAATTAGATACACTTAATAAGGGAATAATGTGCTGATGTCTCCACTTCCCCTATTTCCCTCTTCCCTGTCCCCAGTCAGTTGGATATCCTCCTCCGTGGGCAGTCTGTATCAGTCCATGGGGTAGGGGGTTTTGAACAGCCTAGGAGTTAGCCCGATTCCGCCCCCTTTGATATTGTGAGACTACCCAGTGAAAATTCTTTGAAGGACTTCTTCAGATACTCATGGTAGAATTGATTTTTTAATCGCACTAAAATTATGGGGCAGTCACACTGGGTTTGGACTCATAGTTTGTCCATTGTCAAAATTTGCCACCTAGTACATAGTAATAAATATATATTAAATGAATTAATCGTATAATACCCATAATTACTCATTTGTGGCATGTTAATAAGTAAAAATCTTTGAGATATGTTTTCAATGACCAGATTTCTCCAGCACTCTTAATTCAGTCTTAAATAATCATTCATTCCCATTTTCTCTTACCAGTGCAATAGATTAAAACACTGCTTTTTCTAAGCTTTCTATTTAAATGTGCTAGCAGAAATTTCTATTAATTCCATTCCAAGTCTTTGTACAGAACTGATCCACCATAGCTGCCTGCTAATGACGCATCTGTCATTTTATTGACAACCCTAAACAGCTTTATTCTCTTTTCTAATTAAGAGACAAAACTGGTATTGTCAGCTGATGAACTGACATTTGGGGGCTTTTGTTCCAATGTAAAAGCAACACATTATGAAGCTAAAACAAAAACTCAGGAATGCTAACAGAAAAGCTCACTAGACAAAATATATTTACATGTACAGTTGAATTATGCTTGTAATAAGCATATAATGTTTTGAGTTACAGGGAAGAAATATACATTGACAAAATGTATTCCAAACAAAATGTAGTAGTTTCTACCCTCGATGCCCTTTAAATTTAGAAAAAAAACTATTCTCATACAGATGAACAAAAATCCTAAGAATGAAAACCTAAACCTCTCAGACTGACCAGAATGAAGTGCATGAGAACACATTGTTTCAAAGGCACTAGTGATATTTAAATAACAGCTAACAAAGAACTGAATGTTCTTACAGTAGAACCATCAAAATGAGGTAAATAGAACATTTTAAGGGCTAAAAAAATGTCCTGATAATTATATTAGCCAATCCCCAGGCAAATAACAATTACATCCAAGTTTAGAACTAGCAGCTCACCAGAAGGTTCTCAAGCAACTGAGGAAGACAGGCCCTAAAAGCTGTATCACCAACACATTAATAAAAATCTAGTCTAAAAATCAGTGCATGTCAGAAAATTAAGAATTCATCAAATATTCCCAAAGGTTATGTGATGAAAGGGATGCATAAGAAGGAAAAATACTCTTTCGTTTCTTTACATGAAAATATATTTTAGGATCACATCTTAAAATAAACTAAATATAAAATCTAGTCTGCCAAAAAATTGCTGTTACAAAGTAGCTGATATACAATTTTGGCATTCAGCTATTGAAAATGTTAGCTGCTATTATCATTTTTATTACTGTTATTTTACTACAATGTTAGAATCAGCTTGTTGTCTGTAGTAGTTTGAATGGCTGTCCCCAATAGATTCAGCAGTTTTATGAAAGCCTGTAATTTGTCTCCAGCCACCTGGCTGGAGGAGGGGTCACCATGGCCTGGCTGGATCGTAGGCTCCTGCCATAAGGTGTTTCTGGGGGCTGATCAGGAATTTCAGCTATCAGTATGAGAAGAGCAGTCTGAGCTAAGCCTGGAGTTCCCTGCTGGTTTTGCTGTCAGCGTGCTTAACTTTGGTGATGGTTTTTCTCTCTGGGCCAGCCTCTTTTGCCATTACAGAACTTCCCCTGGATCTGTACCTTCAATAAACCCTTTCCTCCCATAACCGTGCCTGGCTTGGAGGTTCATCTCAGTGGCGTGTGGCTGACTATGACATTGCCTTTCATGGTCACCTCCCAAGGCTGAGAACCCTTTAACATGGAGTCATGATTATTTCTGCCCATGTTGGGGAATATTTTTTTGTACTGATTTCACACTTTCATTTCCTGCCTTAGATTGAACTCTCTAGCTGACTGAATGCTTAAGGCCTGAAGCTTGAGCCTCAGCTCTCACATGTATGTGTTGCTTTCATTGCCCATTTTATAGTAATATTTCTCTTGAATCACCCCAATAGAAGAGATATGACAAAAACAGTCTGTACCTCAAGACTGGCATTCAGCTTACTTGTGGAAGTAGATAAGCAATACTTTCCATCATCCATTTCTGTTTGGCCAAAGACTGATGTTAATAAACAAAACAAGGAGGGAAGCCTTTGTGAGACAATGGTGTGAGTCTATGAATTCAGGATTAACAGCGAGGAAACATCTCAGGAGCTTCTCCCAGCTCCACAAGCTAAGCACAAGTCTTTCCTTTAGTTTGTGCTACCTGAGTAGAAATAACCTTCAAAAATATTGTTGTGGTTTTAAAAGGTTGTTGTGGCTATCATGATTTCTAAAACTGATTCTTTATAAAATATTGGAGCACATGGCTCAACTCAGTGAATCCCAGCAGAGATGGCTCAATTTAATTTGGGGTGGGGGTGTATTATTTTCTTTGAGACAAGATCTTATTATATATCTCAGGCTGGCCTTAAACCCTTGATCTTCCTGTCTCAGCTTCCTCAGTGCTAAGATTTCAGGCATATGTTACCACACCTAGATTTCTTTTTAATTAGAAATTATCATGTATTTTTTCAATACTTTTCCTTTGCTTTTTAATTTTTAATTCAATTTGTAAAAATTTTACTTAATGGGAAACAAAAATCTTTCCCTTTGAGTTACCCTGTTACAAGGTTTTATTTTCCATTAGGAAAACCTTTCTTTCTTTTACAAGAGCTTTTGTGTCCTCCTTCTTTAAACTCTTTTTCTTCAGGAGTGGAGATCAAACCCAGGCCCCAATGCTCTACACCCCCAGATCTGAATGCTTCGTGTTATCGCATCTTCATTTTTCTCTCCTGTGTCATGCATGCTTGTTTGAGCCATCTAACCAAGGCAGACTTCATTCCCAATGTTTTCTCTTTTGGCTTTCCCAGCTGATGGGCTCACCTTGCCTTCTCATGGCAAGTAACATGACAATGCCATCCTGACCCACTTCTGTGTGATTTCTGCATTATTTAGAGAAAAGAAAAAAAACAACAAAGAATCAGACCCTATGTGTCTCGAAGCACCAGGGTTTTAGTTTCATGTACGCCATCAAAATATTTACAACTTACACAGATTTAAACAGAAACCACTGCATGAGATAATTAAAAACAGAAATAAAAGTGGTGACATTTACCCATGACCCAAATTTAGGATTCAGCCAGAAATATGGTTTTAATGAAGCAAAAAAAAATAATAAAAATAAAAAGACTCAGATGATCTTGTTTCAGGCTCTTACTTTTTTCCCAGACTTTCAGGTCAAAAATAAAATGTGTTGCAATATTTAACAGTGTTTTATTTGTGAGAAAGTATGTTTTTTGTCATCCCTCCATTCTCATTTTTCACTGAAATCATAGTATACAACTCTGTACTTTTGTTTTTGTTGTTGTCGTTTTTTTTGAGGTAGGGTCTCACTCTAGCCCAGGGTGATCTGGAATTCACTATGTAGTCTCAGGGTGGCCTTGAACTCATGGTGATCCTCCTACCTCTGCCTCCCGAGTGCTGGGATTAAAGGCGTGCACCACCACACCCGGCAACTCTGTACTTCTTGATCAGATACTCTAAATGGCTTTTGCTGAAATTACTTTCCTTATTAACACAGATGTCACTCAAACAAAAACTGTCATGTGTAACATATCTATGCTTCAGTCAACAAGGCACCACATTGGTCCCATGGCATCATGTCATCTACTGATACTGTGAATACTCTATGAGACTGGTTCCATGAAAATAATCATTAATGACACCTGATCAGAATGGATTGTCATTGTAAACTCATGTATGACTAAACCTTTCTTTGTGTTCTGAGAGCTTGTTAGTTGTGCTCTGATTCTAGGGCTTGTGCACCTAAAGGTCTGTCAGTCTGGAGTGATTTTTTTTTCTGGACATTCCTGTAGTACTTCATTCTTATTTCTGCTACTCAGAAAAGCTTCCCTGACTGTGTATCCACACACTCCTAGCATCTCATTCCTCTGCCATGCATTACTATGCTTCTGGTATCAGTTCTTTCTACTTATGGATATGATGGGTCTCATCCACCAGAAGGCAGAGGGTAAGGACTATGCCTAGTCTCCTCAGTGGTGCTTGCCCAGGTTGTCAAATGATGGCTGTCACAAGCAGATAGTCATCAGTGACTTATTAAGTGAACATATGTTTGTACAGGTGAGACAGCATGGTATAAGATGAGCAGAGAGCAAGTAGCTTAAAGCAAGAGGACCAGTAACTGTGTTACTATCTGTGTGACACTGAATAAATTCCTTCATCTATTTTTATCTCAACTTCCTCATCTGTAAACTGGTAGATTACAACTATGTCAACAATTGACTGTAACTTTGGGCCAGTTAAATAAATTAGCGGATTCTATGAAACTGCAGAAATATTGCTATACTGCAATTTGCTTATATAATAAGTATACATCGAATACACTTATTTAAGATATGTAAGGTGTCAAGCATTTGAACAACAGTTCAGGTTTCAGAGATGATCACACTCAAGGTTCCTATAAACACTTGCTTCACATACCTGCTAGCCTGTGCCTCAGAGATGTTCAACAATGGGTGAGGGGCTGACCCTATAAGGCTGCTTGATTTCTTATTTTATTTCTTTCTGTGTATTTGTGATAAGGACTCACTGTGTATCTAAGGCTCGCCTCAGACTCTCAATCTTGCCTCAGCCTCCTGAGTGACAGAATGAGACAGGCATGTAGTATCACATCCAGTTGTTGACTGCCTTAATTTCTGTCTCCTAAATAATTAAAAAGTGAATAATCACAAAAAACTACCCCTAGATACTCTTAAATGATCAGCGAGTCCATGAAAAGGTAGGTGTTCATTAGTCACAGGACAATCCAGAGCAAAACCACATGAGATACTGCCTCTGAACCACTACGATGGCTACTATCAATAGGCCATGAGAAGTGTTGGCAAAGAAATGGAGAAATAAGAGCCCATTTACATTGCTAGTGGGAATGTAACATATCGCAGCCACTGTGAAAAATAGTCTGGCAGATCTTCAAAAATTTTAAATACAGAATTACCAAATGACACAGCAATTCTAATACTAGTTATATACCCAAATGAAAATCTACAGGCATACAAAACTTTCATAAAAGCTCACATTATCATTATTCACAGCAGATGAAAGTAGAAACAGTCCATACATACATACATACATACATACATACATACATACATACATACATATACATATATCCTGATGAATAAACACACAGAGGAGTATTATTCAACTATTGAAAAGTAACAAGGTACTCATATGCACTACACAATATCAGACCTTAAGAATGTTGTGCTATATGAAAAAAGACAGTCACAAAGGACAGATATTTAATGACTCCACTTTCATAAAATATCGAGCCTAGGTACATCTATAGTGGCTAGCAGGTTTGAGGGGAGGTACCATTAAAATGTGACTATTAATGAGGCTACTTTTGTGATCATTAGAACACTGTGAGCGTTCCTCATCCCTGTAAATATGTTATGACCTGTACAGTGGAAAAGAGCAAATTTCATACGGGGTGATTTTTTATTTCATTTTTAAAAACTAAAATGTCCCAAATAAAACAAAACAAAAAAAAATGGGTTAGCATTTAAAAACACGTGATATATAGCAGGTGCTTCCAAGCTTAATTTTTTCTTTCACAAAACTACTTCTTGGATAACTGAAAGTTTCTTCAAGTATTTCTCAAGTGTGCATTACTCCATATAGCTGGGAAAACAGCTCCACCTACTTTCAACATTGTGAAAGGAGTAAGAAGCAATAAAAGTTTCAGTCACTAATGCAGGACTTTTCTCCAGCTGTAGTGTGGCTCATACTCCACAGATCTACCTAAGGCTGTCTGCAAGAATCTATCTCGTCAGTACGATAGTGGCTAACTAAAGCCAGAAGTGCTGGGAAGAGAGACAGAGATGATTGGTCTGACAAGCATAAATGCCCAGCAACTTACATTTCCTTACCCAGCCATCTCTGGGTGTACAGACTCCTCTCAGCCTATATCACAATATGAATAAGAACATTGAGTACCACATAATATCCAGCCCTTCTTTCCTATACGTTCAGCCGTGGTAGCAGGCATGAAATCCATGTCTTGACTCAGCCCAGCCCTGAGGATGTCATCATCCAATCTCTGCACATAAAATCCAACATTCAAGTGGGTCACTCTACATGTGAGTATGCTGACACAGTCCTTGCCAACCACCTCTCCTCTTCAGTTTCCTTCACCTCAATGAACAAAGTTTTAGAGACTTGGGTGGCTACAAGGGTAACAATTAATACATGGGAAGCATTACAAAGTAGCTTTGAAAGGGTTTCTGTTTCCTTTTCACCTCCTTCTTTCTCCACTTCCTTTTTTACCCATTTATTTAGCTATAAAAGATGTATTTAATATAAACTATGTGCCTGGCACAATGCTAGATTTCAAAGATCCACTGATGAAAAAAGCCACACACTTGGTGTTTACTTAAGTGTACGCCTTCCTGTGAGTTCTCAGTGCCTAATTTTGGCCAAGTGCCAATTTAATGGATTCTAGCTTTCTAGGCACTGATACAAATAAAATGAGGTATCTGCCACTGAATTGAAAAATCCTTTCATTTATTTTCTAAGGTTAGTTTTATAAAAAATAGGCAACTGTGTAACATTTTTAACTTTTAAACTTTTTCTCATTTGTTTTCAAATACAGAGTATATTTCTTGAGATAACTAATTTAAAATCTCTATATAGATCAAAATTTAAACTATAAATCATCTTTATAATGTCTTATGGGTTTTCATTATTTAAAAGAATGATGAAAGCAATACATAATTTTAAAATGCTTTTTAATGAAATTATAGATTCAACTATAGGATCTTCTTATAGAGAAGAGAGGCATATTAATAATTGAATCCCCTCAGAAATGCATCCACAGACATAGGTCTGACTTTACTAACCGAAACTATGAGTTTCTGTTAGTATACTATTGTATACTGACATATATACAATAGTATTGTTTTGTATTGTGTACTGACATATATACAATAGTATACTATTGTACACTGACATCTGCACTTACCTATGCATCCCCAAATCATGAGAGCACCGTGCTCTTCTTTACTGCACTGCTGTTTATGAACTGTCACTCTACACTGAAATGTCCATTGTTTGTGTAGCTTATTTATAGATCCCAACTAGCCAATAGACCCACAGAGCCTTTACTGATTCTGGCTCTGACTTTCAGATGGCTCTACTGCCCTTTGGAGAAGGCTTCAAATACAGTACAGCTGTGTGTGCTTTCATGTAAAATGTCCCTGTAGCCTCAAGTGTCCCCAGGTGGTGGAGCCTCTGGGAGATGGAGCCTGGCTGGAGGAGGTGAGTTGCTGGTGGCAAACCTTGGAATTGATTAGTCTAGCTCACTGGATGTTCAGATCTAGTACATACTTCCTGCTTGCCCTCCCCCTCCCAACTGTAGATATGTGAATTTGTGAGCAGATGCTATGCTTTTCTCTAAACTGATGAAACTTCCCCTTGGAATGGTAAGGTTGAACCTTTTCTTTCCATGAGCTGCTTCTATTCAGGCGATTTGTCCTGGCTTTGAGAAGCTAAATGCTACAGATAAACTGGTACCGTAAGTGGGGTTATTGATGAAATGAATCTGATCATGTGGTTTTGAGTCTTTTGGAACTTGTTTGCAAGAGGAAGATGGAAGAATTTGGTACTTTCGACTACAGCAGTCTTACAATTCTGTAAACAGAGCTTGGTTGACCATTTTGGAGAGAGTTTGAAAGACCTAAATGTGAGGGAAATGTTGACTGTGAAGGCTTGGCTTGTGAGATTTCAGAGAGGAAAGAAAGATTTTGTCAGAACTGGGATACTGGTAGAAGGACTGGCTGTGTTCTACCCATGAGCTAGGTTGAATTTAGAAGTAATAGACCCCTGTATTTGGTGGGGTAAAAAAGTATAGATCAGAAATATGTGGGAAACGTAAAGTTTAACACAGAAGAAATGTAACCAAGCTTGAAGTCCTCAGGCACAGAGGCTGGTTTAGGCCACCTAAACTGCCACTGTTAAAGCTATTACCACCTCTAAAGATGGGACGATTATTCTGCATTGGAACAATGGGAAAGATGCCCTGCGTGCAAAACCTAACCATCTTAAGGCTCAAGCTAGTAATAATGAAAATTCTTTACAAAGGAGGGGTCCTGAAGGAAGAATGATAAAGGAGTATTCTGCTCCTCAACATCAATCTTTATCCCACCCTGGATTTACACATTTGGCTATGTTGCCCTGCTGGTACTAGTTTTTGGAAGTACGAGAAATGCAGGTTACAGGGTCATGAAGTGCAAATGGTTGGTGAAGCTGCTAAAATGTGGCAATGTGAAGCAGAGTTAAAAATCTATGAAAATCCTCTAAGACCACTGTATGGAGCTGTAAGAATGAACTATAAGTTACAATGGAGCTCTCAAATTTTGGAGATGACAGGTCTAAGATGACTGCCAAGGAAAACTGTTCATTTGATCTCAGATCTGCTGAGAAATGGAGAAATGCAGAGGGCAGAATTGGGCCTTTTGGAGCCCGTAGGACTTTATCAGGGTCCTCAAATGCCAGAAGTAAAGCTGTAGCATTTGGTGTTTATCCTGCTGGTTACTGATCTTCCATTAGTCCAGTCTCTCCTTGCTATGTCTTCTTTTTGCCAAAAGAATGTGTACTCTGTACCATTATGTGTTCAAAGTATGAAACTTGTGTTTTGATTTTACAGGAGTCACAGTTAAGAAACTGTTTTGAGTCTCAGATGAGCTTGAAATCTGAACAGTGTTAAAGTTGGTAAAGAATATGAGGATTTTAAAAGTTGGACTGAGTGCAATTTGCACTGTGAGATGGAACCAGAGGTGAAATGTGGTTGTTTGAATGTGAAATGTCCCCTGTAGCCTCAAGTGTTACAAGTAAGCTTCCTAACTAGTTCCCAGGTGGCAGGGATGAGGAATCTTGTAGGAGGAGGTTGTTGAGAGTGAACCTTGGGTTTGGTTAGTCCAGCCTACTCACTGGATGGTCACAGTTATCCAGCCTCCCTCCCTCCCTCCCTCCCCCCTCTCTCTCTTTCTTTCTCTCTCTCTCTCTTTCTGTCTCTCCTACTATGGATATGTGAAGCTGTAAGATATTGGCATGCCTTTCTCCAGCCTGATCAAGCTTCTCTTAGAAACTGTGAGCTTGTAATAAACCCTTTCCTCTCATAAGTTGCCTCTGGTCAAGTGTTTGATCCCAGCAACAAGAAGATAACTGCTAAAAGCTGTTAGCCTTCCCTGTCAAAATATACATTCCCCTTTATATAGAAGGGAATTGCATCTTGATTCTAAAAAAAAAAAAAAAAAACTTTCCTAATGCTAGATGTTCTCCTATCACCCTGGGTTGTGGAGGCAGGAGGATTGTGAGTTTCAGGCCAGCCTGGATTATATGGTGAGACAAAGTCTTAAAAAAACAAGGTATGGGTTATTGTTCAGTTGTGAAGTGCTTGCCTAACAGGTAGAAAACCTTGGATCTGATCCCCAGCAATGCCAAAAACAAAAACAAGACACCCTTACTGCTCACCAGTCTAACCTCCTGTATTTGTCGAGTGGGAAAGGTCCCAGCAAGGCTCTTGTCTTATAACTACTGGGTCAGGGCACTTTCCCAGTTCGGAATGGCCTTATCACAGAAGTAAAATAACCCAAAGTGCTGTGCCGTCTGCCATTCAGCAAGGGTGTTTTAGTCTGGGAGGTACAGGGTATACATATACAAACTGTATCTTAAAGGATTGCAGCAAGTTAGCCAATAACAGGCCCTCTGCAAGCAAAACATTACAAGGAAAGAAATTCACAGAGTGGGAAGGGAAAGATCAGACAAGTGAATATATAATGTATTGACAGGTGGAGCTGTTCCAAAGAGCCACAGGACACCCATTTTCCACTGGTTCTCAGCCCACTCTCACGATATACATTGTGGAAGATGAATGTGACTCTAGGTTCTCTTGATTTCAGTAAGTCATGCCCTGATTTTTATATACAAGCATGTGTGACTCTGAAATGTTCAACTCCCAACTGTAAATTAATATATAGTCTCATTAATCCGTATCTCTTTTGAGACTGCACACAAGTCCACAAAAAGAATGGCTAATCTGTATTTATTGATGAATTCAGATGACTGAACTGCAGTGAGTTGAACCATAGTTTGAAGCATTAGAGATGAAGCTTGGGTTACACAACAGTCAGCCAGGTCCTTCCCTTGACAGCACTAACTCAGCCTTTTACAAGACCAATAGAAAGTGGCCAGAGACATTTCTCGCAAGGTCTTAGTGGAGAAGAACTGAGAGGATCACAGCTATCATTTTATGAGGGTAAAAATGAATTAAAGCTGTTGTTCTACAACTTTTCCTGACCTGATCATACTGAGTACATGATTACACATTACAGGAGAGGGAAAAGTCTTTTGATACTACCTCTACACCTTAAAATATAAACATATGTATTTTTCATGAAAGCAAGGACCCTCTATATGTCCAACCATACACTGGACCTGGTGTATAAACGTCTAAATGTATGTAATAATGAGTGAATGAGGTTGTATAATTCTTCCAAAGTATTTTTAGCCCATGATTACTCTTCAAGAGCCCAATACAAAACTGTCCAGATTACCAGAGTGAAAAAAAAACTTTTTCTCTATTTTTATTTCCAGAACTTCATATTTGAAATCAAACTGTTCAAATCTGCCTCCTCAGGGACTGAAGAGGCTGGTCAGAACTAGGTTCTGCCAAATGCCACAGCATGGGGACCACCTGCTTCTTTGCTCTCAGGGCAACGACCTTGGGATCTCATTTGCAATCTCTGTTTTCCAAAATGAGCTTTATTATGATCATTTGTGGAGTGCATCCAGAACAATAGGAGACTGTGAGGCTGAAGTTCCAGGGCTGGTTGTGGATATGGGAAGCAAGTAAGCATCAGGACTCAGGACATGTGTGCATTTGCATGAACACACAGACATGCACATGCAGTCAGACACATGCAGTCATATATGTGTAGGCTTTGGATGCACACATGTGTAGGTATGTGCACATGGACATCTGTGTGCTTCAAGAATGAACAATGGATCTTGGGACAGAACTCTAGTTATCCAAATCTGCAAACTGAGTCACAGCTCTGTCAAATTCCACTAAGCAAATGACACTCCTTCTTAGATATGATATTTAAATGATCCCTTTCTCTATGTTTTTATTAAATAAGTTTTGTTATGCTTTGCGATCTATCTTCTGAAACAAGAACAAAAATAATCATGTAATTAAAGTTGTGAGGGGAGTGGAGGTGAAGTAAAAAGAATATATATATATGTGTGTGTGTGTGTGTGAAATTTTGAGAAACATTCCATACATACATACATACATACATACATACCCCCATATATATTTGTGTATAACATGCCTACGGTCTCCTGTAACCCACTAACTAGTTCCCAGCAAATAACCCTACACAGAAGACTTGGTGAGGGCCATGTGGCCAGAAAGTGCAGAGAGCGTGATCTTGAGACCTCTTGATCCTCCAACCAGTGTGGTTGTTGAGCCAAATATGTACCCTATATGTTTTGGGACTCAGAAGACAAAATTATAAATGGGAGGATCCTGGCTACCTTCAACTATTCATGACCCCCTAGCTGATGGGCTGATCTAGTACACCCACCAAGGAGGGCCCCCAATGGGTTTGGGACAGGGAGGAGGGAAATGGGAGTACCATCATAAGATTTGCTTATATGATGCATCTAATTAAGGATAATAAAGATATCAAAAAATAAGAAGACAAAATCACCATCAGCTCTATTTCCAAAAGGCAGTTAAAAAGAAAGAAAAGGTGATGTGTTCAGTCTATCATTTTACTAAGCTATCTAGCTTCTTTGCCTATTGAATATCACATAAGTATGAAGGACCCCTTTAATTGCTTCATTCCTGCTCCCAAATTTATTAGAAAAATCATTTAAAGGAACACTCGTGCAATGGAGGAGCCTGGGCCTGGGGGAGACAATCAACAGCTTTTAAATTCAGCCAAATATTCCACTTAGTGAGGGGGAGCCCTCGACTGGAACTGGGGATTCAGGGAGATAGGCACTGGATCCCATACTCTTGGGCTACCAAGAAAAGATGCACAATGGGAGGGATTGACGGGGAGGCTACTAAAAATAGAATTTTAGTAATCCAGAATTGTGTATATTTGTTAACCTAGACTGATCTCACTCTCCGATGGAGAATGTGTTTGTATTTTTCAGGATGCAGCAAAGAGAGAACTGTGGCCCATCTAATGCTACCATCCAACCATAGGCAGACATCTGAGATCCTGGCAAGAGATGAGCCACCATAGTCATATTGTGGAGGATCCATATGGAATCCCGCAGAGAATGACGGGATGAACAAGGGACCCATAGCCATAGTCATTCAATCAACACAGGATAAGCCAGGGTGACAGAAACCAACAATTTTTGACACAAAGACCCCTAAGCTCACAACATTAAAGCAGCCTTAATACTCACCCACCACGACTCAGGGAACTATGCGGAAGAAGGGGCAGAAAGATTGTAAGAGCCATGGTGGGGGAGACTATCCAGAGGCATGGCACCCTTCAGTAATAACACACTTGGGCCAGGAGGACTGGGCTGAGTACTAGGCTATCCATGGTCCCCTGCCACAAAGACTGATCCAGAGGGCCCACGGAGGAGGATATCCAGCTGACTGGGGATGGGGAGAGGGGCACTGGGGAATTTGGGATAACAACTCATTGTTTGCCCACTAAATAATGTAACTCATTATGGACAATGAATATATATAAGAAAAAAAAAAGAAAAATCATTTAAAACTGCCCCTTTTGTAGTGAAAGGCCACTAGAAAATATCAATAATATTAATTATGTACTCTCAGTGACTAAAACTACCACCAACTTTACCTTGTCATTTTTACGATAGATTTTCCTATTTACTTCAACCTTATGTTCCACTCAGAAGCAAATCTTTCAAGTCTTCCTCACTCCAGACAAAGGAGAACAAGGAACTTCTAGTAATGGTGAACTTTTGTATTACTTTTACCCAAACTGCTTTATATTTTGGGATGTTAAAATATTTGTATCTGCACAATGAGGTTTATTTATGCTTCATTATATATATATATATATATATATATATGTATATGTATATATATATGATAGCCCAAAGGCAACTTTATTCACTATTGTAACTATGAATAGTCCCCCAGTAATTCTCTGTAGCATTTTCTACTTGTGGTATCAAGTCACTACACAAAAATGTCAGATTTGGGAACATTCCAAGTTTTGAATTTTCAGAATAAAAATCTACCACCTATCTGTTGATTAAATCATCAGGAATGTGTGGGTCTGAAGTAAAGAATGAGAATACTACCAGACCAGGGCTTTTTAAAGTGCCAGCTATAGACAATGTGTGCCGGTTGGTATGGAAAGGAATGAGGTATTTAGACACCCTCACAATAACTTCACAGAGTAATTTTATGTCTTTTGAATATAATAATAAAAATTAGGTAGTATTTCAAGTGCTGTTATTTCATTTTTTTCTGGTCAATTATTTTAATTGTATTTTAAAGAAGTGTTGATCCACAACAAAATTGAGAAAGAACTAGAAAGAACTGGCCCATTGCCACAGAGTTTGAAAAGCACAGCATAAATGCAGGAGTAAATACTTAATATAAATACATATCTGCATTAACCACTGTGAGTTTTCATGACTCATTGTTTCATGGTCCTTTGGCTGATTTCCAAGTTCCAGAGCAATAAGAAACACAGTGAAATGAATGGAATTCAATGTCATTAATGTGCAAGGTAAGGTCTTAAAGCAAAAGCCACATGTGAAATTTTACAATGTGAACTTTTAATTTTATGCTGCTGCTGACTAAAACCCAGGCACCTAGAAGTAGGACTGGCGGCCCTGCTTCCCCCTGCCTCCCCGGGAGGTAGCTGAGGTGAACTGAGCAGGTGTTTACAGTTCAGCTCCTCATTTATAAACCAGCACTGTGAAAACACACACACAAAGCCACTTGTTCGGCAGTCTCAGAAGAGGGCTGGAGGACTGACCGGACATGAGACACTATTACCCTCTTACCCTGGGCGAAGTCCCTGCAGGTTAGGGGTTTCACATGCAACAGGGCAAGATGCAGGAAGCCCAGCTGCTACCTCTATGCAGGTCCTGGGAGGAGATTCCACTTCCAGATGACAAGCCAGCCTAAAACTGAATGATCAGGGATCTGATGTTCTTTATGCTTGTCTTTTTTCTGATCTTAAAGCATTGTTAAGTGTCAAAAAATTGTACAATTTTTACGAGAACATAATAAACTAAGATGGAAAGTTCTTTTAAAAAATAATGGGTCCTGATAAAATTAGATTTTGTTATCATGGCGTTTGTATGCATATGATGTCGTGGACAGACAATGGATATGTTTCAACACTCAGCCTCTTTCCTGCTCTCCTGGGTTTCTTCGGAGTTCATGACAATACAGACTCCCTCTAGTGGCCAAAGTAATATATATATAAATTCACTGGGTAACAAAAAAAGGTGATCTTTCATAAGGTGGTGTCTTTAAAAGAACATACATCATAACCCCCTACCCTATTGACACATCCAGTATGCGCACTGAGGAGGGTCCCCAGTGGGCAGTGTACAAAGATGAGGGAAATGGGGCACCTTCATAAGATGTGCTCATACAATGTAAATAATTATTCATAATAAAAGCATTAAAATATACAAAATTGAATTCAGATTTTTAAAGCACTTCAAATGAAGTAATTATATACAAACATAAAAATGCTAAATGTAGATTAATTAAGTTATGCAAGTACACACAATAAGTGATGTTATAATCTTTACACTCTGCAAGACACTAATTCATTGTTCTGAGTGTCTAATGCTAAATGTCAAGAATAAAGACAATCACTACCACCAAATTTATTAACAGGCTCATGATTATGTTTTGCCAGTATCAGTGCTTATTGAGATGGCTGTTTCCACAAACTGGTCATTTTCAAAGCAGGTATGAGATCATTCCACAGGATCTAATCTGATGCCTGCAAAGAAGGCTTTCTTCAACATAACAAACACTTCCAGTGGAGAATCCTAAAATATTAGAACCTAACGTCCTGATTAAATTTACAGAAACCATCAACTGCAAAGTCCTGATTAAAGGTTGCAGTATATGGAAATTATAAACTGCAAAGCAAAAAAAAATACTAGCTAACTTATTATTTTTGCCATGTAATCTTCAAGTCTTTTACAACAGAGTGATAGAGGAACCAGTAAGCTCAAATGACTTGCTCAGGGTCATGGAATTAGCAGAAAAGATGACAAGAAGCCAGCTCTCCTGACCAGCAATCTTTCGGCTTTTGGACCTGTCTTCTTGTTCTCTTTGATACTTACATCCTGTTATATTTTCTTAATTTTTTTCCAGCACTCTGAGAAGCATTTGTTAACTGCTAGAACTAACTGTTAGAGCATATTTTTAGGGAATGAAATTAGAAGTCAAAAATGAATAATTAACAAAAAATAATGTTTAATTAAATAGATATATTATGCCCACCAAACTACCCTCTATTTTTTTGTTATGCCCATATATTAGTGCTGCTTCCACTTTTGGGTAAAGAAGCTTCTTTTTGCAGAAGGTGCTGACCACTGGGAAGACTGAAACTCATGGAACAGCTGAGAAGAAGTGACTCCTGAGTGCTCAGCATCACAAGAGATGTGGCTATCACACCCTCCTCTCAGGACCACTACAGAAGAAGTAGGAGGAAGCATGTAAGAGGCAAAATCTGGGGAGCAAGGCTCTGAAACTGTTTCCCAGACACAAAGTACAGGTTGAATTCATGACCTCAGCAACTGTCATTTCGTGCCTGATTAATACTGAGCCCAAAAACACGTCAGGGATGACGGAGAAGGACAAAAAGTGTCATCAAGTAGAGGAGGGGCTTGTTGGAAAGAAGGGGTTCAGGGGAAAGTGTTCAGGGGAGGGCAGAAAAAGAGTAGAGGGGATTATGATCAAAATGGATTATTCATATGCATAAAATTTGTCAATAAAATTTTAAATAAAAAATATAAGCAGATTCCTTGTCCTCATGGTCTCCCAGATCTTCTGGACTTCAGTTAAACTCTTGAGTCTCTTACACATGTGTGAGGCTTTTATGAAGAACAAATTATATCAAATTAAAGTGCTTTGAAAATGTGGCAAGTTCTACACAGATAAATTTTTACCTAGCCAAAATTGTATCACACTGAAAAAAAAGAAAGACTTTTATCTACCACTTCAGTCTCCTGGAGGGTGAAGAAAACACCGAAGAAAATCGCTTATCTGTTTTCGAGAGTCACAGAAATAGATGAAAAATACAGCTTTCCAGCATGCATGTGCGCTGCGCTGAGTGGCAGGGTCTGAGGCAGATGCTGGAGAACACCCTCTGATTTTCCTCCAGAAAATTTTGTTTACAGTCACAGCTGGGAACTATTGCAATTAAACTCACATGTAAATACGGTAATGGGTTTGCCAAGACTTAGGGAAGCCCCAACATGTTCTGAACCATCGAGGATTTTTCATGACATGTAAAATTCTAATCCTCTCTTACCTGCAGACCTTAAACTCTCGGATGTGTACCTGCCTGCCTTGTTCTGTTTTGTCTGCCTAGTCCCTGGGATGATGCCAGGTGCAGGCGCATTCTCCATGCTTGTGGAATTTGAAGTCCACACTAGAGGTAGCAAGGTGAAGCAATGAAAGAATTGAGCTAACAGTGTGCAGGAATGCTTTAGTGCAAGGTCAGGAGGTGCACAGCCTTTGCAAACAGCCTACCTGAGCCCAGGGTGCTCCGCCCAGGGATGGTGTCCCAGTGGGCTTCACTACCAAGCTGGGTGAAGGCTGATCACATCCACTCATACTTGTCCTAAAGCACCCCTAAATATCATATCTTCCAAGTACATAAAAAATCATTAGATCTCCATCTCGAATGATATTTCAGAAAAAAGCAGACCCCACAATGGGGTCCCTTCAATGAATACAAAAAAACCAAAACTTAAGAACACTTGGTGCCTTGCTCTTAGTTCTCCTGGCCAACAGGGATAAGAACTGTTTTTATATATTAGACTCATTAATTATGGTGATATTTTTGGAAAGCAAGAATGGAACCTCTTTATTCCATGTCCCTTTGTCAACAGAATGGTCTACTTAAAGAATAAATGGGGCAAAAGAAAGAAAAAAATCCCACCATTTTCCAATGTCCTCTTTTGAAATTGTTTTTTAAAAATTCTAACACATGATGGGTGATAGAAACCTCTTTTTACTGTCAGATAGATCAAGCAGAGGTTGAGAAAGAATCCCCAGCAGATGCTGCCCAGAGATAAACCAAAACAGCAGACAGTGAGGCCAGATGTTGGAGTGACCCTGGCCTGTGGAGCACATGGGCACAGTGTTGATTTCGATAGCTGTTGGCAGAAGCTTTGCTCTAGCAGCTGGGGGGAAAAAAAACCCCTGAACTAATGGGATTCTTTCTTAGTCTTTCCCCTCACTAGCAAACCCCAAACCACTGGTCAGTAGTGATGATTGCTGTCAAAGAAGCTGAATTTACCACACAGTCCTGCCAGCAGGGATCACATCAGAATGGAGTTAGCTGAGTGAACAAGAACATCTCGAGGCTGTGCCATTTTGCATCCCATTCAACTTTCAACAGCTGTTTCTTGAGTGAATACAGACCCCAAATAATTACATAGAGATCAACATATTCATTGCACAATGATATTCATTTATATTCATTGTGTGGCCACTGATGAAAGCGTACAAACAGGAAAGGTGCCGTTCTGAAGACTGAAGAGCCTTTCAACAGGTGAAATTAGCATCCATTAAAGGTTCTCCTAACTGGAACTCTCTACCACGAACTCTGGATATAGCATGAAAAGGTGATTTCTCATCAGGCAGAATCTCTCAAATACCACAGACACAAAAAGAACTCAGAATGCTGTACTGCAGTTTAAAGACTCCTATCACATTGTATGATTATTGCCATCACTCACTCGATAGGAGCATAAAGGATTTTTCTAGTGACCCTACTGTTCTCAATATCACAACTACTCATAAATAAGGCAAAAGCTCTCTCATCTTAGGTCCTGACAGAATTTTACATCTTAGCCACCCTACAATGCTGAAGTGCACACAGACCATAAATAGAGGCTTGCTTTCAAATATGAGGTCTGATCGAAGACTGCACAGTTCTTCTGACGCTTTTAGACATTTTGTCACTTTACCTGGAGAAATATACACTGCTTATTCTGAATTGCTGCTGATGTCCAGCACTTGTCAAAACCTCTATCTGTCAAGGCCTTCACAGAGAGTTGCAAAATGACAGATCGGGATGTCTGAGTTGATGGAGCCCCAGGAAAAATGGAACAGATAGAAAATTCATGACTCTAAACTACATCAAAGTGACTTCTGTCAACATCATGTCAAAAAAAACTGTTCATTTTTAGAGGTTTTAAAAATTATATAAACACTTTTTTTGAGTATGAGCTAAGTGTAATGAAAATTTTTTTTCTTAGTGTACAGTATGATTAACCAAATGTTCCAAAAATATACTTTAGATCGTCCAGGAACAAGGAACCTTCTAATAGTTGTTACAGTCTGCCAGTTAAAACCAGTGACATTCAAGAAAGAATTATGAAGATACTAACTGCCTAAAATAGGACAAACCATCTGGCTATCACAGAACAAAAGGTTTTTTTTGCACACATCAAATCTCTACAACTGGACTAATTTTATATTCTTTCTTTTACAATTAGTTTTAAACTTTTTTGCTTAATGTGACAATTATAACACATCAATGCAACATCACATCCCTAAAATAGCTGATAATATTTTAATTAAAAAAATCAACGGAAACCCTTGTGATGCTTAATTTCCATAAATTCTTGCTTTCAGGAAGAAGTAACACATAAATGACTTATTTACTATGTGCCGTCCTGCATACGCAGAAGCACTCCATAATCGTATTCAGAGTTGTTCACCGAATGAAATATGTGTTGCATAAATCTAGAAATGACCATTTTCTCATTTTAATTTTCAACACCTTTCACGGAGGAGGATGGCACCTGGTGCTGGAACCTGGGCAACTTGATTCCTGCAGCTCCCATGTCACTAGATCCACAGGATATGTGACCTTGTGGGAATAAGAATGTGCTGGTCTTGCACACAGGAGCAGACAGCTGGGAGACGACATATAACCCACCATAAACACAGGCAGAAACACGCATATTAGGAACAGTTTTCACAGTCACAACCTTGCCTGATAACAGTAACACCGTCACATCATCCTATTGGTACATTTGACCCAGGATTTAGCAATTTGACATCAGTCCTTTCGAACCATTGTCATCAGACATCACCTACACTGTACTGACTCAGTGTACTTCAGGGGACAAAAAATCCATGATCTGTGCTTCTCTCCAGAATGACAAAAATTTTAAAGAATAACCACCACATTGATAGAGGAAGCTTATCGGAAAGCAATCCTCCTGCATTGTGTCCATGGGAAGTGCCATCTATAACTACCCAAGTAGGACAAGATCAGTCCTCCTTATTATACGCAGAACTCAATATACTCTGTGTCCTACTTATGAAAAGATGTTTATTACCTGTAAGTGTACAAAGGTGTGGGCCTCACAGCAGCCGTGATTGGTAATAAGCCTCTTTTCCTCATTTACACTGATAGGGAGCATTAGTGAAGATATATGCATTTCATTTCATGGTTCAGAAAGAACAAAGTATATGTATATGTGATAGCAGTGGGTGGTTAATGAAATGGTCTGACAAACATAAGGTAATACATAATCATACCAGAATGTGACTGGAACACCTGTTCTTGCTTCACAGACTTCCAATTCTTAAGGAAAACTTACCACTCTCAAGAAGTAAAGCCACTACTATTTAGACATCAATATGCTCCAAGGAAATTGTAGTCAGTTTTTTTGGTGGTGTCGCTGCAATCACTAAAGGGTGGCTATTTTAATGATATCAAATCTCTTTTGCTCGTGTCCTAAGAGTAATGGAAACTTCACACATGCATGAAGCTCCAGTAATTATTTTAAACTGCCTTCTGTTGTCCCCCTGAGGAACACGGTGGTATTTGTTTGATGCAGTTTAATTAGTGTCAGGGTAATTAATGCTATGCTATCTACATGAGATCAAAACCCTTTCTTTGTAACACTCTGGTAACTAAGAACTAAGAAAAGGAAACGTTTTGAAAGTGTCGTAGCATGGTGTTAACCTGGGTTCACCAATGAACTGAATTGCTCATCTCCTTCTCCACAGTTCACCCAAATGGCAATTTCGGTCTCTTCCTGGACAAGATCAGACCCATAATGTATTGTAACCACACTGCTAGGCATAAGACCTGGTGGCTACTATGGAATTAAATTTTTTTAATGGTGCAATCAAATTAACTAAAACATTCACAGTCACTAGACACATTTTGCAATAGTTTAATCTTTTAATAATGAAATAGTAAACTTCGGCCCTGACAGAGAACTAGAGTCTCTTTTAAGCAGGGTGTCATACTGCCATGTGCTAATATATTTTTTCAAATAAAGGAATCATTTGGTTTAATGAATGAATGTGATTCTGCTTAAATGCCTGAATAAAATTTGCATTTAATTGTAGGTATAGATAGTCTCTCTGCTGATAATAATTGTTAAGAGAGAGAGAAAAATAAAACAGAGATAGGCAAGCAGAGAAGTTAAGCACACAAAATTCCAGACACATACATAACATGCACTACCATAAATCCTTTTTAACTGTTTCTTTGGTCATAAGCAACGGCAGTATAAATCTCCCAACACACAAACTAAAGCTGATCACAGGCTTAAGGAAATAGCTCCAGTTATCTTGACTGGATAAATTATTATATCCTGGAGGTTATTCCAATTTCTAATAAAGTACTGCAGCTAACAAACACAAATAAAAAGATCAACCATTCTCTTTATTTTATAACAGATGAAATTACAGGCTGCATGGGACCAACACAATGACACTGAATTTATTTTAACTCTCAAAAATGTACCATGTAATGTTCATTTCGGAAGAAGGCTTGAGCTTTAACACAACAAGGAGGGACAGCATTAGACTGATGATTTTTTTTTATACTCAGGGGAGCCTTAATGGCACCTATCTAAAATATAAACATGACTGGATAGAAGTCAAGCCAAATGGATTCAGCCCATTATATAACTACACTAAGAATGAAAATTACCTCTGCTCATCACAGAAATGAACAAAAAGAACCATCTCTGGACAGTACAAATGCTAAGTCAGTAGTAGTTAGGAAATTGTGTCAGTGGCTAAAATTAAGGTTAATGTTGTAAAATGAAATTTCACTGGCTTGGGCTGTTGGCGGATTGCAACCTGAAGGGGCTGGTGCTGAACACATTTCTTGAGGTCATTCATTACGGAGTGCCTGCTGTGATCAGGTGACTAGCAAAATATGTTTTTCCACATCTTTGGTTCTGCTTTCTATGACTTAGTTGTTTATCAATTAAAGTGATAAATACAGGTGACTTTGATAATCGCAGAAACCCATTATGCAGTAAAGTAACCTCCAGGAACCCTGCTGTAAGAAGTGTCCACAAAGTTCAACAACTGTGAAGGAACTATTAAAGAGGACATACAAACAAGTGACCTTGACTGACAAGCACACTTCATTCCAGCAATAAACAGCGGTGGTGCTGATAACCGCTCATTGGCGCAGAGAGTAATTACCTATCTGTCAGCGTCGCTGGTGTGTGCGAAATAGTATAAATGAAACATACATAATGTACGGCAATAATATCGGGCATGCAGAACCTAATGCATTATCATCATTCTCAGGACCCAGGTTTATGTGGCTGCTACCACTGGGTACATGCCTCCTAGCCATGATAATTTCATTCTAATCTTTGTTCCATATTATAATTTTCATAGCCGAAAGATACTAAGGAGCAATACGTTTCAATCAAGGGCTAAATAGAACACAACCTGTAACTGGCTATTTTATACACCTATATATTTTTCTTTCAAAAAATTTAGTCAATTTATGAAGAGACTGAAATAAGCTATAAATTTATGGGTGACAAAACCTGTCTGTGCCAATGTCACCATGTCTGCGGATGGGGCGGAGGGGGGCTGATGAAAGTGTTGTCAGCTTCATCTCTCATTTTTTCAACAGGAAAAAATTCAATTTTTAAATCCTTCCATTCTGTCTAAAACAGAAGGTAAGAAAGCATTTTGAACAAAATAGCTTCATTCAAAAGGAGGAAAACAACCCAGTTTTGAAGATGAATTATCTTCATTTGCTTGAATCACTTAACTGCACAGCAGAAGCGCAGAACAGCCTCCTGAAAGGGTGCTCCATCCAGTCAGCTAAAACTGTCCCCTTCCGCTGGGTGCTCCACTCCCCCAGAACTGTCCGACTCTTCCAGGCTTGTTTGACTTTAATGCAAGTGCAAGCTGGTGACATCACTAAATCATCTTTTAAGACCATACTAAGGAACTAACAACATGCTTACAGCAGCTAGGCTACCATGTCAGGCCCTTCCAGTGAAGCAGGTGAAGAGCAGGAAGAGGCTCACTTAAACTACATCACAAAAGCAGTTGCTGGCTTACCAGCTCCATTCAGAAAGGGCAGAAAATACAGGAATATTCAGAAAATAAATCCAACCGGCATATTGGATTGTTTTAATCTAGTCCTCTTATCTTCACATCAAGAGACCATATTTTGCAAGCTTGGAGTAAGCATGAAGTAATAATTAATAAAATAGACCATATTTTCAGAAAAAAATGATTTTAATTGATTGTTCAGTGTCACCTGTCCAAAATGACAGACATGGGTGATTTTAAAAAATCTTGTTTATTTATTTTCATGTGTTTGTGGTGTGTACTTGTATTTGTGCATGCATGTGCTCCAGGAAATTTTGTCATTGCAAATGGAATGCCAGATGCTTGACTTCAGAGGTCAACCCCTGCCAGCAGGCTTTGCACTAAGTGCCTCTAACCTGGGAGCCATCTCCCTGCTCCTAGACATTGGTGATTTTGATTGATGTAATACCTCTTCATTTTTTGACTTTTTGTTTCTCAATGTGGTTTTCTGAAGTTGTTAATATTGAGGCTGATCTATGATTTCCTCACTTTTGTCAAACTAAAGAATTCACATTTTTTCTGGTTGTTACCCCTTTTGTTTTCTGTACCTTTCATTCTATATTTCTAATCAGGACAGAGAGCAATAAAGATGATTTAAAATTAGTTGTTCAGAGATACGATGTTAGCTCCCAAAGACACAATTCTATTCCAAAGAAAAGCCAAGATAGAAATCACCTTTAGCATGAAAAAGATAAAAATATTATATTTTAAGTTTCTCAAATCATGACTTTTGGTGTCATATTTACTGCATATGAGCATCCACCATCTTGTGGTGTCACCAATCCAATACAGAGAAGATGTTAACTTAATATCAAGTCATTTAATCAAAGCCTGCATGTGAACGAACATATTTTATGAAAAGGTTAGAATCAAATAGATCAATAATATCGATGCATTCCCCAGCTAAATCTCATCCATCTCAGTGGGTTAATTCACATACTACCACTTGCCCATGTAATTCTTTGTTGATGTGTATCATTATATATGTTTTACATATAGGCAGGAGAATATAGCATTTACCAGGTCATAATTGATTTTCAAGGAGAAATATAATCTTAATACATTGATCCTAAGGCAGAATATTTTGTTTTCACATTTTAGCCTCATTTAAATAGCATCTTCTGGTTTTTAGATGCCAGGTGGCAGGGAGAAGACTGCTCTAGCATTGCAGCATCAATGTGCCTTAGACTTAACTCTTGTATCTGAGGTTTCATCTTGTTTTTCCTATGAGGAATATCTGTTCCATGCTTATCTTCAAATGGTCTGAATCACAATGATCACAGCTTAACAAAATATCCAACCCAAATAATATATTTATTAACTTGGACATCTAGATTATGACTCTGTGTCACAAAGCACCTGATTGAATCAACAGTTAGTTGACTTTGTGTGTGGGTTGGGAGAAATCAACAAAACTCACCTACTTCTTCTGACTGTATTAGGACCATAACAGTCATGTGCTGGACATATTGAGATATTGATACCCACTGTCTAATCATAATTAAATATGATACACAGATTGATGTTTCAAAACATAGCACTAGGGCAGAAAGGCAAGGGAAGCTTACTCATTCCTAACCTCTGGAAAGGGACAAGAAACCTCCCTCCAGGTTCCTTGTTGCTGGAGGGACCGGTGTGTTTGCTAGGTTGTGTGTCATCTCTCTGGTGTGTTAGGGGACCAGTGGAGAATGGAATCTGCACAATACACAAAAGTTTGGGGAAGGAGAACAATCACTTTCCATAATTTTCATAGGATATTTATATAAAATATGATTAGAATTCAAACTTGTTTATTGATTCCTTATTGAAGATTGCTATCGTATTTAACAGTCATTATTTTTAGTACTTAAAACATCACTTTTTCAAATGAATATGTATTGAACAAATGAATGAGTGAAAAAATATTCTCTAAAGAAGATTATTTGTTTAAAGGTTTATATACTCTGATTTGATGTTTCAAAATCCATGTCAAAATAATATCAACATATTAAGCATAAAGCACTCTATTTAGCATGAAATCTTGGGTGTCATAAGATATTTTGGGGAAAGTGCTAATAAATTTATTTAGAATTGATGGTTTTGCAGTTAAATATACTTTTAAATTTGAAATTAACTTTTAATATATGGGTTGGTGATAAGACAGAGGTATATAAAGTGTATTTGCCTTCTTATAGGCAATATACTTGATTAATTTAGAATAATTTAACAGTGAAAGATTAATTAAGAATTTCATCTAGTACAGGCCATCTTTCTTTCCCAATTATGTTCCTTCAGGGCCATCATAACTGTTTTAATAATTGCACTGAAATGCTAGAAACTATCAAGATAATACAGTGATTCAGTGAGAACAATAAAATTCAGAAATGTGGCACTTTAATATTTGGAGTATTTAACACTATGGTGTACATATAAGACCTCTAAATTCAGCAAGTTATTATAAACCAATAGGTCTAAATTGAGCTTTAATATTTTTATTTACATAAGAATCACTTTTATTACACATGTACTGAAATATGAAAAAACATTGAAAACACTCTAAGTAGATTATGTTAAATTCCAAGATTATAAAATTGGTGAAATTCATCAGACTTAAAATGGAGTCACTTGTGCAAACCTCAAAACATAAATAAAGCTGAGATGTTACCGGGAGGGTTTGTGCACAATTGTCTGATGATGAGAACTACTCACAAAGGACTCTGATAGAATCATTGTGCAAACGCCACCACAACCACACACTGAAAATACTACAGCAAAGACACCTGCTCCACAATTACCTGTTCCTACATTGACACCCCACCTTGTACTCCAGGAATATTTTTTCAAAATACCTTATGTGTTCCTTCTCATTTCATTCTTAAAATCTTCCCCATGAAACATTGCAGAAGAAGGGCTGAAAAGAATGTAAGAGCCAGAGGAGGGGCAGTAGTGCTTTGAAACTTGGTCTTCCTTGCCTCACAGGGATTGTCATTTGCTCCACAAGACATGCATAATACTGAATTCATGAACATTTTGTCATGGATGATGGAGGAGGGCAAAAAAATACCACATTAAAATAAAGAATGGCTAGCTAGAAAGATGAAGGGACTCAGTGGAAGGAGGAGGAGAGAAGATACAAAAGAAGCTGATGGGAATTATGATCACAATGAATCATGAACATATATATGAATTGTTAAGAAAAGAGTTTTAAGAAGAAAGTAAAGGAGGGTAATATGACCTGGGAGGTAGAGGTAGGGCAAAAGTTCTCATGGTGGCTCACACCAAAACCCCAGTACTTTGCATGTTGAGGCAGAGGAATGACTACCTTGAGCTTGAGGCCAAACTGGGCTACATCACGGGTTTCAATGAAATCCTGGGTGTCACTGGAGGGCAAGGACAGGGAGAGAGCAATAGAAATGTGAAGCTCCAATCACACCCGGAGTTTATTTCCATGAAACTTCTTTACAGGTATCTGGAACTTTGACCTATGAGAATAAATTTCCATTGTCTTAAGCTAAACAAAACAAAACCCTCCTCTTTGCCTCAAATTCTTGAGTACTTCCATAACTTTCTTATGGCCTAGGCATTAGCATTGCAGAGCTATGCTAATATCAAGTAAATATTATTCTGTAGAAGAGCTCTCTTCTGCTGTTACTAGGTGGCAGATTTCTCCCCAATTTCAAAGATTTGGTAGAATACTTATTGAAACAAAAAGAGTATTAAATTAAGCTGTAAAAGTCATGCTTACTAAGGAAAATTCTGGAATGCAAGGATGAAGTTAACATTAGAATTCATGGTGAAATTAATTAGGACACCTTCAGTAAAATGTGCTAATTGTTAGTATAAAGAAGAAAATTTTAAATTTAAGTTCTCCACTTATACTCAAGCTAGGAAGAGAGTTATTCTCAAAATAATAACTCTTTCAGAGATTACTTCAGAAGTCGTTCATAATGTAATTGGATACTTTCTCACAGGTCTACTTGGTATCAAGACCCTAATCACAATGGAGCAGAAATAGGTGTCAAAATTAACAATTAAAGTTTTCCTGTTGGTATTCAAACTGCAGCAAAGAATTGTGGCTGCTTCAATGATACAAAAACAAACAAGGGCCCTGGTATTGCTGTCAACTGTATTTAACAAGGTCCATGAGATCCCCTGTTAAGAAGAGTAAAGGGATTTACTTTACTCTTAATGAAGAGGCCGTCCTCGATCACCTTCAAGCAAAAGGAAGACCTGAGTCCAAACCTTCTGCTTTTCCCACCAGGCAGGTCTTTCTTCTGTCCTTCATCTCTAGCATGATAATAATAATAGTTCTTGCTGGTAGGTAAGTGAGAGCAAACATTGCTATAAAGTTCAAAATGTTTTTCTTCATAAAGGAATTCAGACTGATAATAAAAGCAAAATCAAAACTGTAAAACTGGCATTACAACGAAGTGTCCTGTGATGGTTTGATTCAGGTGTCCCCAATAAACAATGTATTCTGAATGCTCAATCCCAGCGGGGGCAGGATTATGGGGGATAGAGCCACCTTCCCCTTGACAGTGTTTGGCACACCTTCCTGCCATTGTTGTCCACCTGATGTTGATGTTGGCCAGGAGGTGATCTCCATCCTCTGCTCATGCCATCATGTTCCCTGCCATCATGCAGATTCCCCTTGAGTCTGTAAGACAAAATAAACTCATTCCATCCATCTACTGCCTTTGGTTGTGTTCGTTGTCAAAGCAACAAGGCGCTGACTACAACATGATCCATCTACTAAACTGTAATCTATCTAGTAGCTCAGAGAACCAGAATATATATTAGAAAACTTGAATAGCTCAGAAATTCACATTAGTATGCATTTAAAATCTACACTGGATGAATTCAAAATGCATATGCTGCACAACATATGTGTACAACAAACAAGCATTCCAGAGAGAAAACAAGTCTGAAAGTCATGCTAAGTCAATATTTTCATCCTTAATGAAATACATTTTCATCAAGTTTTGAAGGTCCCTAGAGAAGTCAACAAAATGAATACTGGAATCATTATATTTCCCAAATTCCAGAGTCTAATATCCATTTCACTATGTTTTTTTTTTTCCTGATTCAAAGCCTTATTGTATTTCCTGCTAGCTGGCAGCTCAATCTGATGTCTGATTGGTCAACTTCATCTCCAGGTAGAAGTTTCTGTGGCACTTAATAGCTCAGCCTTAACTTACCCAGGAGAACTTAATCAGTATTGAAAAGATTAGAATAGGATCTTCTTTCTGTTTCATAAACAAAGACCTCACACATCCAATGAACTATCACAGTTCCTGAGTTCACTGCCTGTGTTCTATTGCAAACATAACTTTCAATCAAAAGCTCGGCACTGGGAATGGAATTCACCTGTCATCTCAAATGAAAATAACTTGAATTACTAACATGACAGGTTATATTGAATAGTCACTTATCATCAATCTACACAGGTAAACCATTTTATCAAAACTAACATTTTATGAGCTTAGTTTTTTTTTTTAACTAGGCCTTAAACTTGTTTCTAAAGACTTTTAAAAATCAAATTTAAACTTAAAATTTTTTTCTAACATGGCTAATTGCAAGCTTTGAAATTAGGAGGAGGATCTCCCTGGAAGCTACATATAGGCAATAAAAAAGGTTATATTTGTTAATATTTCACTATTCAAAAGTATATCTGAACAAAGTTGTTCACTGGCTAGTGGAGGAAGGGAGGTAGAAGAATGCTGATTAAAACATTGTGATTTCCTTTTTCTTGGGTTTTCTGCCTCCTCTTTTGCAAAGTCAGAATAGGAGATGGCAGGCTAAGAAACAGAAAGGCAGGAGATGTGTCTTTTCCTTCGTTGTCATTCCAGTGTGCTTCAACACCACACCATCTGGACTGAGCAAGCCATTTAGACAATAGAACATTGTTTCACTTAAAATTATATTAAAAAAAAAACACTGAATGAACACCTAGTTTTACCCATTCAAATTTACTGAATTTGTATCAAAATTCTGAGAATAAGTAACTGCTTATTCTCAGCACAGCCCTAAATGAATAATCTATATCATCCCCCTCTTCCAGTGTTCAGATAATTTTGCCTAAGAGGAAGCGAAAAGAACTGAAGAGCCATAGGATGAGGAGGAGCGCTGTGGAACAGTCTTCTAGCTATGGCATAACCATTGCACTCAAAAACTCTCTGTGGCTAGCCATTGCTACCCTCATAAGACCTGAACAAAAGTGGCCCCCTTAAAATTCCATCATGGATGGTAGAAGGGCTATGCGGCAGCCATCCCACCTGAGGAGTTCTTGATAATGGACATTGAGGGAAGGAGATTTTTTTCAGTGGTGTCGCCACTGCCCAATATTTCAGTAAATAACCCCTCACTCATGCTTATGCAAGCAACCCTAACTAAACTCATTGTCAGAGAAAGAGAGAGAGAAGAGAGAGAGAGAGAGAGATTGAAGGACACAATCCTCCTCTTCTAACGAGTTTGGTCAACCATCAGTTTGATATTTTCATCATGTGGTAAATAAACCAGTTGTGGCTGAGTCTTGGGAGTAGAGAGCCATTATGCTGTATTTGTATGCGCACAGAATTGAACATGTGATTTCAAGTAGCATCTACATTTCTACTCAGAACAAACATACTTATATTAGCAAAATATGAACATTCCTAAGGAACTATAAGTCTCGAACTTCTTAGGCTGTTCATCAAACCCTGGAATAGTCTCTATAGTTATGATTTTGATGGTGTGTTTGAAAAAAATGGAAACAACTCTGAAACCTATGTGAAGTGAGATTCCTTAGAGCAAATCCAGATGAGAGCATAACTGGTATAACAAGCAAAAGAAAAAGCATAAACATCCTAAATAATATATAGGCTTTTCAGTGACCAAAATTGAAAAAGCAAATATCAAATTAGTGTGTTCTCCCAGAAACATGTCCTGAACATAAAGCTCAGGTAGCGCTGATTCCCAAGTTACTTTCACTTCATGTCCTATTAGACCATTTAGGAGCCGTTTGTTTAAGTCTGATTTCATGACTGATTGTCATGTTGCAGAATTTCATAGGCATTTTTCTGTAGGTGGCATGTGGCATGGCTCTGTCAGATAAGCACAATGGCTTCACTATGCTGAGGGTATTGCTCCAGCCACAGACATTACACAGACCCCACCTCTCAGACTTCACTGGCCTCAGAATCAACCTTTGTCTTTCCAGAACCTTGCCATTCCCTCGTCTGACAGTTGTCACCAGCTAAATCTTTCTTGAAACATTGCTTCTATCTGAAACTGAGTGGTTTTACCATAGTTCAAACTAAACACAAATGCTTTAAAGTGGAGTGTGAGTTCCTCTACTATCACACTCGAAACTGCAGACACCTCTCAATGTCTATGGGGAACTTTTTTCAGGACCATGGCTCAGATACTATATCCCTGGAGACCTAAATCCTATATATAAAGTTGCATGTGGCTTATGTGTAACCCAAGCACATATTCCTATGCAAATTAAATAATTCCTAGGTTACTTATAATACCTGTCAATGTAAGTAATTGTTATAGTGCATTGTTTGGGAGATAAACAGAAAAAAGTCCCTGCAATTTTATTTCAAGTACAGCTTTTTAAAAAAAATTATAAGCATATATTAATCATACAAAATAATGGATTTCAGGGCTGAGGACATAGCTTAGTTAATAGAGTGTTTGGTTGCCGGGCATGGTGGCTCACAACTTTAATCCCAGCACTTAGGAGGCAGAGGTAGGAGGATTGCCATGAGTTAAAGGCCACCCTGAGAATACATGGTGAATTCCAGGTCAGCCTGGACTAGAGCGAGACCCTACCTCGAAAAAACAAACAAAAAAAATGGAGTGTCTGCCTAGCATGCACAAAGTCCTGGGCTCAACTCCCAGGGATCCATAACAAACTGGGCATGGCAGCATATTCCCATAAACCCTCACTCAAGAGGCAGAGGCAAGAAGATAAGAAGTTCAAGGTCATCCTTCACCCCATATTGAGTTCCAGGTCAGCTGGACTACATGAGATCCTATTTTAAAAGCAAAAACAAAAAATAATGGCCTTCACTGTGACATACTTGTACATGCTCAGATAAGTTTTTCCTTCAAAACTATTTTCATGCCTCAACTGAATTGTTAGATGCAAAGGCAGTAGCTATAGAGAACTGACTATATTGTTGTAAACAACTGTCCCTGAATCTACTTACATTGATTACATTCCCTAATCTTGCCTCAAATTTTCTCTTCTCTCTGCCTTTTCTTACTTGGTTGCCTATCGTCTAGGATTGTTTCTAATCTACCTACTTGTAAAGAACAAATATCCTATTTTTGCTCATTCATGAAAGAAACACTGTCTAAGAAGCTCCGAAGGCAGGCTTGCCAAAGTTCTGTCTTCAACCTTTCTTACGTTCTCAATTCCTCCCACCTTGGAAGCAATCTTTCTTTTCTCTAAATTTTTTAGTACTTTGTGTCTTGGTTAGGACACTCATTATTTTTAGATGCAGAAACCTGCTTCATATATTACTGTATGCCTATAGTAATAGAACATACATTTTATCAAACCAATGTTTGAATAAAAGATCAATATGGAAATTCAAGTATTTGCTAAGGTATAAGTATGCAAACATTTTTAGTTCACATCAATATATATGCATTATAATATATATATAGCCATAGTATAAATAAACCAATTATGAAATACTACTTCAAATTGAACTTCATATTTAAAGTTATGTAAAATATACAAGCAACCTAACTTTTAAGAGAAACATTTACTTTGTAGTAGTTTATAGTAAGAAACTATGAAAGCTCATCAGTTAAAGGCACTTGCTTGCAAAGCCTGATGGCCTGGTATGAGTCCTCAATACCTAGGTAAAGCCAGATGCAGAAAGTGGGCACATATATCTGGAGTATGTAGCAATTGCAAGAGGCCCTGGCATTCCCATACTCACTCTTTCTCTACTTCTTTCTCTCTGTCTCTCCTTCAAATAAATAAAAATGTATGTTTTTTTTAAAAAATATGGGATCTTAAAGAAGAAAATTATGAACGTTCTTCTTTTGCTTACTTGTGTGTATGGTGTGTGTGGCATATAAGCCCTTATGGCATCCCAAGCGCTCGCCTGTGGTGGCTGAAGCTGAACAACAATGTCCTGCTCCATCACTCTTCCACCTTTCTTATCTGAACTGGAGTCTCTTGCTGATACTGGAGCTTGTTGTTTTACACTGGCCCCTGGTGATTTCCTGGTCTCTGTGTAACGAGCCTACAATCACATGTGGTCATTCCCAGTAGATTCCATGGGATCTGCAGCTTTAAACTCAGGAGGTTTAAGAGCCTCTCAGGCCCTAAAGCTTTTGCAAGAAGCACACTTAACTACTGAGCTACCTCTCCAGCCACTACGTGAACATTTCTATCTCCATAACACTACCTTTTCTACCATTATAACAAGCTGTACATATAGAAATCAGTGCACTGCAAATGAAGTCTGCTAAAACCTCTGGACAGTAGAATTACTGCAAACTAGGCATCTGTTTTTACACAACACAAAGCTGAGAGGAAAGGACTTCACAGCAGTGTGGTAACCCTCCTGGCAACACTCCTGCCTGGTGGCCTCATGCTGGGGACCAGTCATTGCAGTGGCTCATAACACAGGTCACTGGAAAGGGACACATGGTGCCACTGCAAAGAGGGTGAGGTTCCAAGACAATGCCCTCTGCCCCGTGTTTTGTCACGTGTCACTTTCCTAACCTGTGCCCCTGTCTTATGGAAGGAGGGTGAGGTCTTCAGAAACAGGTCGTCCACACGCACTGACCCTTTTGCTCAACTTTGAGTTCTTCAGTGGGACGTTTGCCTTTCTGTCAGGCAGAGGTATTAAGGAGCCATTGTTTAAGGGTTCTTTTAAATTCCACATACTTGTATGATATGCTTTCCTTTTGGAACACTGTAAGTGTAGAATTTGATTTGAATTTTCCAGAGAAGGCTTTCTCAGAAAGCCGTTCAGTCAGTCATCAAATCAACAATGCAACTGCGACCTCCACTGTACAGGTAGCAGGTACTAAAGGACTTAGCACAGCACTTTCAATGCAGCAGGTTAAAAATTACTTCTGTATTAGTGATTATGTCTCATTTTCATAAATACTTTAAAAATGATTTCATGGACAAACCTTAATTTTCTCTTCTGTGCTATTATTGGTCTTCTTATGACTTGTTCTCTCAAGGATTAAAATGAATAAAGGAAGTAAAGAACTTAACAGAGCCTGTAACAGCACACACAAACATGGTGATAGTTAAAAGAATCACATCCCGAACAGCAAGCAGAGGCCCTAAGAAGTGTAGCAGCAACATTTGTAGTAGCTCAAGGCTACTTTTGTAATTAAGAATTTTCTTGAAATTCATGCTCTAACAAATCTAACTGTATAATCCTAACAAATTTGGTGCAGGACTTCTTGTCATTTATATTTTATAGACACACAGAGGGGCCAGGGGACACTGTACTCAACTTCATCCAGCTCCTACAGGGAACCAAGACTTGCACCTCTATGTTTTGACATAGCATCTACTCTTTTAACCATTAGGTCAAGCAGTCTGTGGACTACATGCGGACTGGCATTATTGCTCAAGGTTCAGATATGAGCCAGGAAGACTCATTTTTATGCTTAATGTGATTTTGAAAACCAAACAAATTCTGGAATTTATAAAAACTATCAATTGACTCTATCATTTAGGACCCAAAATGATGTCAATAAATTTGGGCAAATGCATCATCGTCAAACTGACAAAAGATGAAGGCTAGGTAAGCATTTTAATCAGATGTTCTTTCATTGAGCCATGGACTAAATTGGTAGGACAACTGTGTGTGGAGCAATGTGTTCCTATGATTATCTGAAGCTTTATTCTGAAAGGAAATCAAGAGGACACAAATACCAGAACTGTCAGCAATGTGATTTCTAGTTGGAACTAGACGGTTCTTGCTGACACATGTAGCCCTGCTTGTCCTTTGTCACATATGTGCTTCCCTGAAAACTGTCAGTGACTTGTCAGAATTGATCAGGAAGTCTGCGGTCAGTCATTACTGACAGACAGGTGTGGACAGGAAACCGCCCCATTTCTGGTTCTGTGTCACATAATGTATGAAAACTGATGTCCCTATCACTCTACTCTCAGGATGAATGGATGAACACAATGTTGAAGTGACTTTTTTATGTTAAAAAAAAACTAAGCATAGGGCTGGGAAGATGGCTTAGTGGCTAAAGGTGCTTACTTGGGAAGCATCCTGGCCAGGGTTCAGGCTTCCAGCCACTCACATGAAGCTGGACGGGCATTTGTATGCAGCAGCTAGAGAACACAGTATGTGTACACACACACACACACACACACACACACACACACACACTCATGCATATGTACAAACACATGTAAATAGATACATACAATTTAAAAAATCTAAACAGGATAAACTAAACCATATTTCACAGAATTACTGAATTTAATGTTGTAGAAAGTATGTTATAAAAACTGTAGGATGCCTATTCCCTATGTTATGAATAAAAAACTTGCTCATTATTTGTGAATTAAACCACCAAATCTAGGAAGACAAAAAATATTGGTAAATAACATGAAACCCTGATGGCTCTTAGTCTTTCTACCAATGGTTTAAAGGTTGAAAAATCTAAATATCATTGGTATTTTTGCTACATTATAAGAGGTCTATCTTGAAATTTTGGAGAAGTAAAGCATTGTGTTACACTTCAAGATCTCTATCTTTTAAAAATGGTCATCTTACTACATTAGTGTGCTCTAGTTCAGGCTTTTTACTTCCACAGTTTCAGTAACTCTTGGTCTGAAAATATTTTATGGAAATTTCCAAAAAAATTATAATTTTAAGTAATGTTATGTTTTGAGTAACATTTTAAAATCTCATAACATCTCACTATGTTCTTCCTAGGTCAGAAACCATCTCTATGTTCTGTGTATCCAACCTGTATATTCTACCTACCCACCCATTAATCACTTCTGTTGTCTCCACTGTCTATGGAATTGCAATGCTTGTGTCCAAATAATTCTCCTTTGGTAGCTTAACACTACATCACAACACTACATTATTCATCTTACTTCACCAGTACACAGGCACTGGACCATCTCTATAAGGGTAAATAGAGTGCAATGAGATTTTATGATAGAGAGAAAGCAGTCACATAACATTTACTAGAGTTCACTGCTATAAGTACTCTGTTTTATTACTATTAATTTCCCACTATGTCTAAATTATAAATTAAAGTTAAAATAGATATATGAATATAAATATATGTAAAAACATATTCTGTATAAGGCTTAATATCCAGTACTATTCGTGGTTTCAGGCATTTTGTGGGGGTATTAGAATGTATTCCTTCTGGGTGGAAGGGAACTATTTTATTTAAATTATCCTTTCAAGAAGAGAATAATTTTTGAAACATTTTAAACATTTTTGATGTAGTCTGCCAATATTATCTGAAACTAAAAAAAATGACTAATAGATCTGAGAAAAAGAGATAGAATATCAAAAACAGGGAACATGAGCCTAAACTCTATATATTATGTTGTCCAAAGAGGAAAAGGGATACAGAAATAGGGACATTCTATACTGAAACCACTAAGTATTATGTATAATTTTTCAACTGTTTTAGCTGAACATTTCAGTATCTTGTGAGAACTGTCCTTCATCAACTAGCTATCTCTATATCATTTGTGAGCAGCACTAAGACCTACCCATTTAATGAAGCAAAACTGAATAATCCCTCAAATCATATTTATCTAGTCTACCCTTAGGAAGCCTGCATGTACAAAATAACAAATGTGGAGCCAAAACAATCTGCTATGTCCATATTCATGCATATCTCCATGAGTTTTACTATTTGGAAAAAAATGAAGTTTTTCTAGGAAATCACTGTAATGTTATATACAATGCTGTAATTCCTAGCAAATCATTACAATATAGAATTAGGAAGCAACTGAAATAATCATTACCATCAGTAAAATGATTACATAGATACAAATTTCATGTACACTCTACCAAGGGTGCACAATAGCACTCAACATACCACTCAAGCAATTTATGTAATACAAGTTTGAATGTTTGGTATATGGTATTTCAAAGGCTTAAAAAATATGAGTCACTGACTTAAGTTTAAGTTTCCATGATGTTTTATCCTGAAGTAGAGTTTCATGTATGTAAAATGGACATCCCATGCTTCAGTAGTATCAGAGTGTGCTTATGCCTGTTCACTACTAAAAATGTAGGGTGAGAGTCAGTTACTTCTCTGTTCATCATGGTGTCCAGTAAACAAGAGGAGGCACTGCCTACCCCTCCTCCTTGATGGTCATGGGTCAGGTGCACAGAAATTGGAATTTGCTGCCTCAACAGTGAAAAACCCACATGGGGGGTTGCATTTGAAGACCTACTTTTTGAGACTATCTTTAAAGGTCCATCATGGAATCATTCATGCGCCTCTCACATGTGAGGATGGCCAATGGTAGTTGTTGGTTGGGGTGGACAGCTGATAAAATTCCTACGGCTGAATGATTCATTCCAGGCATGTGATAAAGTCAGCTAAGGACTACATTTGTATGTGTGCCTGCACGTCATCAGAAGATATTCATCAGAGTAACTAGAAAGGTGAATATAAAGTCAAGGGAACAACCCAATAGCAAGGCAGTTACTGTGTGAAGTTATCTCTGTAAGCCCATCAAAATTCCATCTATTCTGCTCAACACTCATGATTTTACTGTTATGGATGCAGTGGCTTCTGAAGTGGTAGGTTAGTATAGAATTTAGAGATGACTGAAGTAGATTTTTAAGGAACTTCAGCTCATGGCAAGTAATTTTGACAGATTTTAGGACAACTATGTATATGTAACTGATCATATCTAACCCCCAGTTTAAAATAGATTTTGAAAGAATAAAAACATAGAGGAATATATGACCATATTTTGGCTGAGCACCCACTCTGAGGTCATTCTATGACTGAAATTGTAAAGTCCCTTTTCCTTCTCACACATTCAAGTATCTATCACTTATAATAGCCCACTGTTGATTCTAACATGGGTATCAATATTCTCCAAAAAGCAAAGCCCAAATCACCCCTTCCTGAAGCCATATCTTGTGTTCAATAAACAAAGACTGCAGCGTACTCCCATACTATTAATTACCTGTCAAGATAGTTACAGTGCTGACTTCTGAAAGAAAAATAGAAGTCTAGAACTTTAAAAGTCAAACTGAGTTTATCTGTCAGGACAGACTGCTGCTTGGCTAAGTGACTTAGTTTGTGTGACAGAGCTACAAGCTGCCTTTGGGTTCACAAGTCCTTCAAAACCAAAGAGCCATGCTAATGGAAACCTTTTCAGCATAGAGCACCCAACAATCAGAGTTAACGTTTTATTTATTGGCTTTGACCATCTACTTCTGTTATCAACCATAAGGGTCCATACACTTCATCAACCCCTAACAATAGCCGCAAGCTTGGACAATCTGTCTTGTGTCTTCATTGGGTAAGACTTCAATGGGACAGCCTCGATTACAGAGTAGCCCATGCATAAAATGGAAACTCATTAAAATAAACTTTCTCAAAGGCAAAAACTTCAGTTCCAATTGAACTGCACTGTCTTTATTTCAAAGATGAAAGGCCCATTACCCAGCCATACATTCATGAGCTCTTTGCCTAAGTACTTTCTATTTGACAACTTTAACTTTGGGTCTCTTCTCATGTCTTTTTGGAGGCTTTTGAAGCATAATGGGAATTTAGCCCTCATTGAGCCTGATTGGAACACAGTATCTGTGAACCTCTTAATAATACTTTGGATCTTTATGGTTTAATTTGCAATGGTGTCCCTTTTGTCTGCCTCACTGGCCTTTAATCTAAGGCACAATACACCCACTTTACATTTATTTGCTGAAAAGCACTCAGTGGCTAAGGATTTTTTAAGGTGCCCATTAGAAATCAATCCTGATTTTTAAAAATACACAGGTATGGTCGTTTACATTACAGAATGAAAAGCTGAATGAAGAAAAGAATGATGTCAAAGACAGCTGTCAGTTGTTTACATGAAAACTGACTTGGCTGTGAGCCTAAAAACTTCACCTTGAACTTATTAGGAGGGCAATAGCAGTGAAAGGAACAACTCATTAAAATGAAAAGTCAAGAGACTGTGAAAAATCTCCATTGTGTGAAAATATCAGTCAACCTATAAAAAAGTAATATAACTGGCATTAGCTGAAGCAAATAATAATATTTTAAGCTTTAATTTTATATGAAAGACTATTAAGTGAAATGAACCACAATCATGGTTACTTAGATTACAGAATATCCAGAGAAAATGTTACCATCCAACACAGTGCAAAAACACCCCAATAATGGTTGTATACACATGCCATCAAAAGGAAATTAAACCGTTTAAGATTGGCTATGTCATTACATAACTTTGATTCTCATATTTTCTCTGAGAAATACATGTCATTAAACATATTTTAAAAGACATGAGTCAACCAAATATAAATCTGTTGTCTTAAATTTTTCTTTAAATTATTTAATAATAAAAGTATATATGGATGCATTTTAAATTTGATCATAACTAATAGCTAGCATAATGGTCTCTGTAAAATGAAAATGCTATATAATTTTCAGCAGTATAGTAAAAGCCTCTCAATTACATTGTGAACTTAATCTATTTGCAAATTACTTCTAAAGGTAATTTTTCTTTTTGCAAAAATCTATCAAAAATTAAATACGTAAAACATTTTCCTATGAACAAAATCTAATAGTTAAAACAATATAGAAGAACAAAATGTAAAATAGTACAAAGTCAAACATAATCACAAATGACAAAATATAGAAAACCCTTGATTTTTACTTAATCCTTACCAATAAAGTCAGATTTAACTTTCTTACTTATTTTTGTCTTACTGGAGGTTTTATGCCACTGTTAAGGTGAGTGTGTGTGTATGCAGTATGTGTAGTGTGCATGAGTGTGTGGTATATGCATGCACCTGTGCACACTTTCATGCTGCCCATGCGCACATTCAGTGGGGCAGTGGACAGAGGAGGATATTAGACGTCCTTTTTACACTGATGCTGCTGATCAAATGCAGAAACTTGGCTTGCACAGCAAGTGCTCTTGCCCATTAAGCCATTTCCTGAGCCCCAGTTATTTGCTCGTTTACAAGATTAGATATATTTAAAAACTGGCATTAATCCTAATAAAAAGCAAATAAGAAATCAAAACCCATTATGACAATTTGGTCATTCACCAAGTTACATAGCTAGTTCAAGTACAAGACCAATATCTGCTCTCTGGACAAAAGTGCTAAGTTGGTTCTTGGCTTTACTTGGCCATATTGTTTTCTCCATTTATTTTCCTAATGCTGTAGTTTCTATATATTATTTGATATTGTTTTTGTCTTGGTACCTCTATTACTTGGGGGATCTAAATGTATTACTATAGAAAAAGAAAATAAGACTCTCTCAGAATAAATCAAAATAGGTTTACTTTTATAAACGAAGCCATCACATCAACTAAGTGAAGGATGATTAAAAGATTAATATTTGTAATGTAGTGTGAAGAAGCATGGTGGCTTCATCCACGTGTGAACATCTACATAGCTCTGGGGAGGCTGATGCAGGAGGATCAGCATGAGTTTGAAGCAAGGATGGGCAACATAAGGAATTTCAGGGAAGTTTGGGCTAAAGAATTAGAAACTGTCTCAAAGACACAAAAAACAGGGGCTGGAGAGATGGGTCAGTGGTTCAAAGCGCTTCTTGGGTAAGAAAATGACAAGTTTAACTCCCAAGAACTCCTTGTCTGCCTCACTGGCCTTTAATCTAAGGCACAATACAGCCACATTACATTTATTTGCTGAAAAGCACTCAATGTCTAAGGAGTTAATATTAAAGAAAAAGTTGGATGTGGTTTCACACATCTGTAATCCCAGTGTGAATGGGGTACAGACTGGCGAATCTCTGAGGCCACTGACTGACAGCAGCTTTGGGTTGAGGGAAAGAACCCGTCCCAAGAAAATAAACAAATGGGTGACAAGAGGGTACCTGACATTCTCCACTGACCTACACAGGCACAGGGGTCACCTACACAGGCACAGGGGCGCTTACACAGGCACAGGGGCACCTACACAGGCACAGGGGGCACCTGCATCTGCACATACATATGCACACACCACCCACACACATACTCTACACAAGCAAATGCACACAAAACAGACTATATAATATTTGTGGTACACAGTATCAACAATAGGACTTTTGCAGTAGTGAACTGCTCTCCTGCTGAAATGTAGTTTTTTAAAAAAAGTGATTTAAAATGTATATCTCTTATAACTGTCCAAAACAATCTGTAATATACAAATTGTATTTCACATAAATGAAAACACTTGCACATGTAGAACTCATATGTACTAAAATGTCTAGTAATGCTATATGTACCATGTCATGATACGTAATGATTATATATCATTATTACAATTTGTGTATATATGACATATTTACTGCAAATGTTTTTATTTACTGCTGTATTCAAATAAGTGCACAGAACCCTTATTATTCCACCAAGAATATCAGATCATAGAAATATGATTATTTCCGGCCTTGGTGGGCAGCAAGCCCTGGGGATCCTCCTGTCTCTGTCTTCTGAGCACTGGGTTACAGGTGCTGGGGCTTGTTAACCAGCTAGTCTAGCTGAATATGTGATCTGAAGGTTTACTGAAAGACCATGTCTCAAAATAAGGTGCTGAGCAATAAAGGAAGGCACCTTCCATTGACCTGTAGCCTGCTCCCACATGTGTGCACATGCATACATACATACATGCAAACCACATTTTCATACACACCCAACAATGATTATTATTAAAAGGAAGCTGTTTATTTCTAAAAAGCTAACTTGTGAACTTCATATTGACTATAAACCATTAATAATTTTTGAGAATAACATAACGGGAACATACATGCCTTCTTGCTATTGAAAGACTGAGTTATGGAAGTTCAAACATAAAATTTATTGTTTAATAACACTGACTAAAATTGTCATATAGTACCCATTGGTTTAATTTTTGCTCTTATTTTTGTGAGATTTTATCTTGGATATGAAGTTCCTTTTCCCCTTTTCCATCTTAAACAGCATAGGTAATGTCTAAGTGCAATGGAAAATTGTATGCTGGAAGCCATGTAGGTTTCATTTGCAAGGTATAAACAAGAGAAACCCAAACCTGTCTAATCTGTGCTTCCCAAACCTTCACTGGGCCATTAGAGACATTCCCTCAAACAAAAGCAGTGTTGAAAATACAGCTATGAATATTAACCATAAATTCATTCAAACATTAACTTCTATGTAGAATAATTTTTAAACAGAATATTCCATGCTAAATATCTTATAAATTTAGACATAGGACATTATCTACTCAGGAAATGTAACATAATGCTTTTATTTTTGCAATGAAATTACTGCATACCACAAAATGTGTTAAGACAGTACACTTCACCTCCCATATAGATATTTTCATAGCTGTGAGAGATATGTGCAGTTTTCACTTGTGTGATTTCATCTTCTGATACATGCCCAAGAAAACTGGCACTCTATAGTAGGAAATTCAGCAAAACACACTAAAATAGCATGTAGTATAGTGTTGTTTTTTTCTTTGTGGGTGGGGGCTTTTTCCCATTCTTTTGCCTGCCTTTTATTTTTGCTTTAATCCTCTCATTTGGTTTAGAAACATAAGGCCCTGTTCACTTCATTTAAGCCTCACAATGACTAGATGCCTGATCAATCTGTCTTGTGTCTTCTTAGGGCGAAACTGCAATTGAGTGGAAGCAACAGATGAACAAAGCCCACATTCAAATCTGTAGCTCATTAAAATAACGTTAAAATAGAGTAAAATCTCAATTGTAAGTGAATTGTAGCTGGCTTTTTTCCTGCTAAATACATTTGATTAATAAACTATACAATCATTAGCCCTGAACCAGTGGTCTTTAAATTTAAAGAAGTGTCTCTTTTTTAAAAAATCTGAACACTGTGAAAACCATCTTGGAAATAGGTTTTTAGCATAGCTCTCTGTGAAATCCCTCTGCAACATTCTCCAAAGATATCCCACCAAGACAATGATGCACAGAGTCCGCAGAAGTTAGAGTTCCCCTATAACATGGATGAATCAGTATCAGTCAGCACAACTGTTACAGTTCTCAGTACCTAATGAGGACACATCCTAAAGGACCAAATTAAGTAATTTGCTATCCAAATAGCCATGAATAAGTTTTTTTAGAGCTTTTGAGAATTGTAAGCCACCCAGTTCATTTGGGAACACATCAAGTAAATTTACTGTCTCTGGCAATGTGCTTTCCACCTAATCCTGGGATTTTAGTCTGTGCCTAATCCAGGTCTGAAATGCTTACAAACACATTGACTAAGAGTCGGGATTTGTGGAGGTCAGATTTTAGTTGAGGGCCTATATGTCCATTTTTATTGTTGTTATAATTTGGGGTTAGTCGATTGATCGGGTTCACTAGGTGCCCATACTGGCCTCAAACTCACCATCTTCTTTGAGTGTTGAGATTACAAGTGAGTAGCACCACACCCTGCTGATTTAGATTGTAAACGTCCCTGCAAAGTCCAAATCCTAAAGGCTTGTTTCTCAGCCTGTGGAAAAAGTAGAGTTGGTAAAACCTTTAGGAGGTGGGCTGAGTGGAAGTTAGCACACTGGGGTTATGCCCTTGTAAGGGATGTTGGGACACTGGTCTCTGTCTCTCTCTGTCTCTCTGTCTCTCTCTCTCTCCTTCCCTTCCTTCACTTACCCTTCCCTCCCTTTGCTTTCCTCCTTTCTCTCCCCTGTTCTCTCCTTCCTGGCTAGAATACTGTCATAAAAGAAGCAGCCTTTCTCTGTAATGTATATCCCACTCTGATTGATGCACTGTGCCTGCAAAGTAAGAAGATCATGAACTGAAGTAACTGAAACCATGACCCCAGATAAGTGTTTCCTCTTTTAAAATGATTTCACTTTGTTAGAGCTTTAGAAGTTTAACTATAAGCTTTTGAAAAACGGTTTAATTACTGAAATTATTTATGCAATATAGGGATATATATTACATGTAAATACTCTTCAACACCCAAACCCCCATCCCTTACATTTAGAAAACCAGTTTCATAGAAATAAAAGCAAAATGAAATTATATGGAACCAAACACATTTGAGTCAAAATGTTTCTTGGTGCAAAAAAAGGAAAACCTGCACTACTGAAACAAAAAAAAAAAATAGTCTTGAAAACAAAGTAGAAAATCTCTATGCCATTCCTACTATGGTATCTTATGTACCAAGTATTAAAAGGGTGTTTGTCCAGGAATTTTCAGTGAGGCATTCTTGAATGGTAAGGAAGATATAAGGGAAGACTTCTTTTTTTTTTAATTGAACCAGAGAAATATACCTATACATAGACACAGACTAATGTATTCTCACCATACACTCATGGAGAAACACTTGAAAGCTCATTCATGTAACAAGTTGTTGTTATCAGCATGAATAAGGGTCTGTGAGGAGGAAGGTGATGGAGGTAAAATGTTGGTGATAATCAAAATTTTAAAAATTCCTCCAAAGGCCCTAAAGAAAAGCGTGTTTTCTTGTTCTGTGATTTCTGATTTTTACATTGACTATGTAACACTTATCAGTGTGAAGGTTTATATTGTCAACTTGGCAGGACCTGGAATCACCTGTGAGAGATATCTTGATTAGGTTAGCCTCCGGACATGCCTGTAAGGTATTATCTTGGTTGAGTCAATTGATGGAAAGCCATACCTTAACTGTGGATGACATCATTTCATAGGCTGGGGTTCTTAACAGCATTAAAAAAACAGAGAGAGAGAGAGAGAGAGAGAGAGAGAGAGAGAGAGAGAGAGAGAGAGAGAGAGAGAGAGAGAGAGAGAGAACTGACTAAGCACAAGAATTCATCTCTGCAACCTCACTGAATGGGACCAGCTCTGCTTCAAGCTCAGTACATTGGGACTAATTCCTAAATGCCTTTCCCTTCTTGTCCTTGCTGAGAGCTAGAGCTGAGTTCAAGAGGAAATAATTACTAGAAGGCTTTCAGATTTACAGAAAACTTCAGAGCCTGAACTTGCCAGAGCAGAGCAAGGAAATGGAATATGAAGAAAGAAAGGGGGTAAAGGAGAGAAGGGAAAGGGAAAGAAACCCTTTTTTGATATCTTCCTGGTGTTGAAATTTTTTTTAAAAAATGGCTTGGAATCCCTTAATTTGATAGTGTTAGAAAAAAAATTGTGCTGGTCCAAAATCTGGGTTCTGATACTCAGCCCAGATTGTCCTGGCTCTGCTGGTGGCCCATGGAAAGCCCACTCTTCCATCAGCAGCCCCTGTATGAGAGGGATGGCCATAGCTACCATCCATAGTCCAGAAATAAGCAGGGTCAGGGATATCTGGGCAATCACAAAGAAAGCAGACGGTGTGTTTCATGGGTATCTGGTCCCTCTGTGAGGATCTGACTGACATGTTTTAATTAAAATAGCCCACTGGAGTTTAATTAAGGTGTTGTCTTCATGAGAAAAACAGGTCCCTTTATGGAACAAGCATGGAGGATACAAAACTTTTTTTTTTTTTTGTCAGCTCATGATGTTAAAAAAAAAAATGATTACACTCCATTGTTTCTTTTAACCCCAAACCTCCAGTTCTTCAGAAGTGTTTTGAAAATAGCCCATAGACTGCTAAAAATTATAAGTACCTGGGAAATTAGAGAATGATTATGTACATTGGGGAGTCAGAAAGTCCTGCATTTTAATTCACTGTGTTAGAAGCTCTGTACCAAGTCTGCACTTAGCGATAAAGATCCTCAGTGGATGTTTGAAACTACCAGAGTTGAACACAGTTATTTTCCTATGTATACATACCAAAGATAGAGTTTACTTTGTAAGTTAGGCACAACTAGAAATAAACAATGACTAATTATAATAATGGACAGTAATAACAGAGAACAGTTACAACATCAGACTCTAATGAAAGAGAGCTCACAGAAGCACTGCTCAGAATACTGAAATGTAAAACTTGCAAATACTTTGGAACTTAACACTTACTCTTTTTGGACCAGAGTTGACTAGGGGTAGATGAAACTACAGAAGGCAAAACCACAACTGAGGGAGGCCAGTTGTATTAACTATCCGGTACTGATCATAACTCCAAAAATTGGCTTATCATGGGAAAACTAACCAGGTTGAAAAACAAAATATATAATCAAAAATCCAAATAAATTTCTGTTTAGAAAAGAGCTCTGGAGTTGAATCAGAACTTCAGGCAATAGCTTTAGAAGTTTTATTTGTGGTTCTGTATCTTTGAGCAAGTTACCAATCTGCTCTTAACATAAGTTGTCTTAACTGTAAGGCTGGGTTTTGAATTGCACTGGATTAGGGAATAACCAACTTGAGAAGCCAGTGTGAACTAAATAGTGCTGAAAAAGCATTGGGTCACCAAGATAAGTATTTAAAAGCAATTTTCTTTTGGGAAAGTATCATACAGGAACTAACTAAAGCACCTGGAGCTTTAGAATCCAGATAGGCCACTGTAATTAATTCACCTTAAATCAGGGACTTAAATGTTTATACTTCTTATTTATCAGCAATAAATACAATGATTCACCCTTCCTCTTTGCTGTTTCCAAATGAGAGGAATTCTGAGCACTCATTGCTTTCAACAAAATTATTTCTTTTGAAACAAGCTTTTTGCTATTCACTTATCTTCTAATCCATATATAAACAAAGAACTGATTTTTCTGATAGTCCTCATGAATTAGATCTTCACAAAACATATACATTGATCATAATAGCAAGCGACATAAAGGACCCAATCTCTGGAAAAGAACAGTGATCATGAAGATTTCAGCATCAAAGTGACGACTTCATTCTTCTAAACTGAAAAGGATGAGAGGGAACAGTTGACTAAATGGAAATCTGTGGCAAAGATTATGCTAATATACTTGCCCACATAGCCAGGGAAAATCAGTCTAGAAAGGCCATTGAGAACAATTTAATGTCTTTTTAGACTGAAAGATGTAAAACCAATATTCAAGGTTCACAGCCAGGGCAGCAGTTCTAACACAGAATTCCAAAGGTGTCTTCCATTTCAAAACAGAAAATTAAGCAAAGAAGGCAATGCTTTAATAACACTCTGATTCCACCTGAAAGCATGGTTAATTTGAAACGCATCTGAATATTTAGTCAAATATGGAGCAAGAGCATTTGAACTGCCCTCTTTCATTATCTCCATTAGCTCTTCATCCTCTCATTCAGCACCACAATGGAGAAGTTATGCTTGCCACTCAAGCGGACAATAGGGTCATAAGTCTTGGGTTTAGCATGCAGTACCTGCTGTGGTACATAGTCTTCTGTTAATGAGCATGCATAACTCTTCATCCCTAAGGAACTGTCTCTGCAATAAAAGGATACATAATTTTTATAATGGCAGAAAGAAGTAAATACAGCTCATTGAGTTTTCTATGGGAATATCTTCAGAGTTAATTATCATGCACTGACTGTGTCTCCAGTCACTAGGTTGGTGCCTTTTCCATGATTAGGAATTTTAATATCACACAATCAAGCTAGCAAATATAATGTTAGTAAATACAAGGTAATAAGATAGGTTCATTCCCATTGGTGAGTTTAGTGTTCAGAGTTTACAGCTCTTCTCTGGAGAGCATCTCCAAATATTAGAGCCACTTGGTTCCATGCAGCAAGCAAAAAAGCAAAGCTATCAATGGATCCTTCCCTGGACTCCATCTGCTTCCTTGACTCAGCTGGGAACATCTCTAAGGGACAAATTACATTCACACAATTTATGTGCATTTGAAACCTCCTTTGTGGGGAGGGGTGTATAAAAATTTTAAGTGACTATTTGTTCAGAAGAAAAGTGTTATTAGAGTGCTCTGTAAGGAGCTGACAGGTATTAAATGTATTTTAAATGTTGATTGCTATTATTTTGATTAACTATTACTATGCTTAAGAAAAATTCTAAGGAGTCATAACATTTCTACAAAAAATCAGGAAGACAACTAAAGCACAATTTCAAAATGGTAGGGCCTTTCTCCTATTTCTTTTTCTTTTATTATTATTTTTTTTGAGGTAGGGTCTTGCTCTAGACCAGAATGACCTGGAATTCATTATGTAGTCTCAGAGTAGCCTCAAACTCATGGCGATCCTTCCCCCTCTGCGTCTGGAGTGCTGGGATTAAAGGCTTGAGCCACCATGCCTGGCTCATTTCTCCTATTTCTGACATCCTTCATAATGAAACTGTGTTGTTAAGAACATATTGCCAAAGGAATGCTGTTTGGTATCAGTCTGAGACTGAGAAAACAAGTCAGCCATAATGTCAAAGAGAAGCTGAGAGATAACAGAATTTAAAGATATGTATATGTGCTCAAATGTCTCTATTATGTGTTCACCAAGGCAAACCCAAAGCACAGCATTGTTAATCGAGGAGTTCTTGCCATAGATGTCTTGAAGAGAAGGCACACACTCATGCAGACACACACACAAACACACACACACACACACACACACACACACTCATCATGCACACATACTCATTACACATACACATCCGCATAAGCACAATCTTAAATAAGCTGAAACTGTGCAAAGCAATCGTAATAATCAATGGGAGAAATGATGATTTTGTGACCCTTAAACCTGTCAAGAAGGTAAAACTGCTTTACACAGTTTCAAACTTTAAGAGAAATTAAAATTAATGAAAACATGTTCATTTAATATATTGTAGTTTAAAAATATTTTTAGTGTACCCTTCTTTAAAAAATACCTAACTATGGACAACTTTAAACTGGTAAAACATAGAGTAACATGGGGCTGGGGAGGTGGCTCAGTGGTTAAAGGTGCTTGCATGCAGCCTGAAGGCCCAGGCTAGATTCCCCAGTACCCATGTACAGCTACTTGCACAAAGTGGTCATTTGCAGTGACAGAAGACCCTGGCATGCTCATTCTCCCTTTATCTCTCAAATAAAGAAATAAATATTTAAAAATTTGCAGTAAGAGGCAGTCATTATTTCTATGCCTAATGAATCATCAAATTCTTTCCTAAATTGGGATCAGATTCCAACATTGCATATTTTTGTGCTTTCAATGCTGTCCAATAGCTCTGACAGTCACTTTTATGTAATGTTCTGTCAGTGTCATCACCTGCTCTGGGACATCTTTGTCTTTTTGCTCACTTATGTTAGCAATTGATCACTTTCACCAAGTTCCTGTTGCTTCAAATCTAAAGCCTTTATGATGACAACAGCCACCAACAATGTTTTCCATATATTTTCAATTGAATGTGCTCAAACACTAAACCACACTCCTAAACCCCTGCACTCTTGTTTTGTTGCTCAACTCTTGTGATATTTCATTTTTCTAAGAACATAATGTTGTCACAAGGAGACAAGGAAGCAACACAACTACTTGTTTTACTGTCTGAATAACACATCATAGTGAGATTGGAAACACCATGACTAGTCATTGATCAGCATAAGCTTCAGTTATTTACCTAAAGATGTGAGGGCTGGAATACTCACAATAATGTTTATAGTTTATACAGTTATTCAGTTAACACATTGAGGTAACTAAAATTTGAAGTGTATTGTTGGAATACTGTTATGTAACTAAACTGTTCATTGACAGTCATGACTTTTAGAACTATGCAAAGCAAAGAATGCCAATTCGCACATTACATGCACATGTGCACATGTGTACATAGAATCATCTATGAGTTTTTTCTTTTAGTGCACAGTAAACCTTCATAGAAGGGGACTGAAGTGAGACCCATCAAGTTTAAAAGGTCTGCTCCATGTTCTTGGATTGGAAGAATCAATATCATGAAAATGTCAATCTTACCAAAAGCAGTAAACACACTGAATATAATCCCCATCAAAATTCCAATGGTATTCTTCACTGAAATAGAAAAAAAAATACTGAAATTCTTTTGGAAACACAAAAACCCTCAAATAGCCAAAACAATTTTAGGCAATAAAAATAAGAATGACTGTATTACCATACCTGATTTTAAGATATATTAAAGAGCCATAGTAACAAAAACAGCATGGTACTGGCACAGAAACAGACACGTAGATCAAAGGCACAGAAAAGAGAACCCTGATGCAAACCAAGACAGTTAAAAGTCATCTGATTTTTGACAAAATGGGCAAAAATAGTTACCTAAGAAAAGACGGCCTCTTTAACAAATGGTGCTGAGAAAACTGGATAACTATATGTTGGGGCATGAAAATGAATCCTTATCTCTCTCCTTGCACAAGAATCACAGACCTTAATATCAGACCTAAAACTCTGAAACTGCTAAACAAAACAGTAGGGGAAACACTTCACCATATTGGAATAGACAAAGACTTTCTGACTATAACCCCAGTTGCTCAGGAAATAAAACCACTAATCAACGATTGGAACCACACAGAATTTAAAAGCCTTTGTACAGCTAAAGATAATCTGAACAGAACAGAGGCAACCTACCCAGTGAGAGAAAATCTTTGTCAGCTATAAATCTGACAGGATTAATATCCAGGATTTACAAAGAACTCAAAAAACTAAATAATAAAAAAATCAAACAACCCAATCCAAAAATGGACTACAGAACTGAATAGAGAGTTCTCAAAAGAAGAAATACAAATGGCCTATAAACATCTAAAAATATGTTATACCTCCTTAGCAATAAGGGAAATGCAAATTAAAACTACGCTGAGATTCCATCTAACTCCTGTCAGAATGGCTACCATCAAGAAAACAAGTGACAATAAAACAAGACAATAAATGCTGGTGAGGATGTGGAAAAATAGGAATCCTTCTACACTGTTGGTGAGAATGTAAACTGGTACAGCCATTGTGGAAAGCAGTGTGGAGGCTCCTGACACAGCTGAAAATACATTTACCATATGACCCAGCTATACCACTGCTTGGCATATATTTTAAGGACTCTAGTGACTACCTTAGAGATAGTTGCTCATCCATGTTTACTGTGTCTCTATTTACAATAGCTAGGAAATGGAACAAACCTAGATGTCCCTCAACTGATGAATGGATAATGAAGATGTGGTTAATTTATACAGTGTAGTACTACTCTGTGGTAAAGAAAAATGAAATTATGAAATTTACAGAGAAATGGATGGCTCTGGAAAGGATAATACTGAGGTAACTCAGGCCCAGAAAGCCAAATGCCAAATGTTCTCTCTCATATAATGGCACACCCAGTAGCTATTATAGATTACTAAAAAAACTTCAGTGCCAGGGATGGGATACCTTCCAATGATTTGTTGGCCAAAGAAGTTCCTTAGGCCCAAAAACATTACAGGCAATTGCCAAGGCTCTTGGTAGCCCATCAGAATGAGATGGTAAGACCTTTTGCTAAAGACCACACAAACTTGTGCTGCAGGTCACTGAGAAATCAAGCTGTAGCTGAAGGAAACCTCCTCCCTGTTAAGCAGCTGAGAGAAAGCTGGTAAAATGTAGCCCTATGGGAGAGAGGTCATCAGTAGTGGTGAACAGCAGTGGACTTTGCAAGCCTTAAGACTGGCCATCCAGGCCAAATGTGCCAACTGGGACAATAGTGGCATGTCTATTGTGGGGGAAAACCAACTACTCTCTAAATGGATTGGAGGCCGACCCTATGGGAGGGAAAGCATGACTGGTACTGATGACCTAGTCAAAAGCCTATGGCAGGAAAGGTCATAATCCCTAGGAGAGTAATGCCTGCTGTTGTCTGGCTAAATACATATATTAAGACCACCAAATTGCCTTATAAGCACTTTTTTAAAAAATGAGCATATACCCATATCATAATATTACTTTCACTTTTGGCTAGAGAAGCTTCTCTTTTTCAAATGGTGGGGACCACTGGGATAACTCAAAGACACCATAGCACTAAGAAGAAATAACAATGGAGTAGGCTCAGGGTCTACTGTGGAAGAGGTGGTGGAAAGATTGTAAGAGCCAAAGGAAGAGTAGGACTGCTTGCAGCACAAGCAGCAAGCTTTCAGATACAGAATGGCCTTGATAATCATTAAATCATTAAATCATTGATAATCATTGCCCATTAAATAATGTAACTCATTATGGACAATAAAAAAGAATATTTCTTTGTAAAACAAAAAAAAGATGATTTTCTCTGGTATATTGTCATAGTAACAAAAACAAAAGTACTATAATCATGGAGTTAAATTTTCACACTCTTAAGAACTCACTATGGGCATTCAATCCAACATGATATATGAAGGTACATTTTACTGATTTTCAAGGATATGTGAGTAAATATCAGTTTTATTGTTTTCTCAGGTTCAATTTCTAACCACTCCCTGATTCATGTAGCTCATCATGGAAACAAAAAATGATCAATGACATGGCCACTGAATATTGAAACATTTTTTAGTTTATCGGTTCAGAATAAAATGTCACTTATTTCTTTACAAATAAATAAAACTTCCCCATGAATACATTTAGAATATTAAAATAAGTTAATTAATTTCCTGAATCACTTATTTTATAATAGTCTAATACATTATCTTTATAAACTTAAACACTTCCTATTAGCATCTCCTGGAGAAATTTAAACAATTAACTATGCTAATAGCTACCCTTGAGAGGATCGATACTAGTGATTTTCCCAGGAAATCTCTACTCAAAGAAAAAACATTACCAAAGCTGTTATTAATCTATTTTAATCACTTTACAAAACTATTGGTGGCCAGCCTCTTCTCTGTCTCTCTCCTCTCTCTTCTGTCTCTCTCTGTCTCTGTCTCTCTCTGTCTCTCTCTCTCTCACACACACACAGTCTTGCAATACAGCCCACACATGTTCCCTACCATAACTCCTTTATCACAATAATAATTAAATGGGAGACAAGAGCATGTATTCAAATGAGAAAAGTCACAGACTGCTAACTAAATATTGCTCAGAAATAATTGTTGGAGTAATTTAAACTGAATATCTAACATAAAATATTTTCTTTAAAATTCTCAAATTAAAATGTCATCGTGGCCCTACATTTGATGGTAAACAAGCTTCTGCATATTTGAGATGAGCCTTGTTTTATATACTGTCCAAACTTACTATCTTACCTGTACTCTGCTCTCTGATTTCACTAAGATATAAATCAAAATTCCACCCCACACACATATCTCTAATTCAGAGACTTGAACCACAGAGGACTTTTGAAAGTCAATAACTCATAAATATATCCATTTTTAGCAAATAACCAGTTTCAAACACATTTGTTAGTTTTCTATAGTGTAAGAACAGTAAACTGAGGTATGGTAATATGGTGACTGAAGTTAAATGTATGCCTATGTTACAACTGGCTAATCATACAAATAATTATTAAATATAAACACATATGCTTTTGTAGATTTGTTGGAGAGATTCGTTAATTGCTTAATGAAAGATGTCTTTCAGATACTAATTCCTTCATTTAGTTCAACAGATTAAATTTTATAGAGAAGACATTAGCAGGCATGCAGTGAATGACAAGGACAACCAAAAAGCTTACATGTTAATGGATAAAATATAGCATTCAGAGTGTTTAAAAAAAATGAAACAGTGTAAATTTCATTTTGTATGCTTCCATTTGCTCTCTGTATAGGCAAATGTCCTTTTAATATTCATGCAAATATTGCAATACAAAAATTCTTTTACCATCTTCTAAGTTGTAAATAAATTATAAAATGTAAAGTAGCATATGAAAAATTCCAAAATAAACTAAGACTGCGTTTTGTAATTTGCAGAACTCGTCAGGACTTGACATTTGAAACCAAAGCAAATCACTTTTTTGCTATAGTTTTAGGTCATTAGTTTTATGGGGAGTCAATAATTACACTTAGCAGCAAGCTTTGCTATAAAAATAACTTTGCCACCATAGAGTTAATATTGATGAATTCTGTGTGTGTGTGCATGAAAGAAAATTACCACTAATACCAACAGACCTGTGTCTTCATTCCCCTCAGTCCCCTTAAACGGCAGTCCAATCTGGTATAATCTTTTTTCCTCCCCCAGTAGGGTGCAGAGAGCCCTCTAGCTTCCAAGCCTGTTTCCTACTGAGGTACATATTGGCCAGCATACAGCTGCTCAGAACAACTATTTGCATCTACAATGGGGTCATCCCACCACGTTCTTTTCAGATCAATATGATTGGTACAAACAATAGTTTGATTTTGATTGCTCTATAGTACGCTTGGGTAGAGCCTCTGAATGCCAGTGAATTGCTTAGAAACAATGGTCTGGTTCATCATCCAAAGCGTCCCTTTGCAAACAGCTGCCTCTGCCACACTCACCCTGACAACGTCCAGAAAAACAGATGGTTTCAGCATTCATGGCCAGTTCGGTGAAAGCCCCTGAGTCAACCATTCAAGGCATGGTTTTTAATTTACTTGATATTAAGGGATATTTCTCTCTCTCTCTCTCTCTCTCTCTCTCTCTCTCTCTCTCTCTCTCTCTCTCTCCTGAAAAGTCCAAATTATTTAAATTTTGTAGTTTGGCCGATGCTCATTTTAAAAGAAAAATTATGGAGGTGAAAATAAAATTCCTTTTTTAAGTCAATACAGCTAGATCTCTTGTCTGATTTCTGGTTTAGACCCTCCTGTATGAGAAGTGCAGTAATCCTGCAACACAAAAATGGATATATTAGTGTAGTGATGGCTAATGGCACTGATCTCCTGAGTTTCTGCTGTCTTTTTAAAAGGTCTTTAAGTTCACTTTAAAAGAAGAGCGTATTTCTTCCTCCTAGTTTTCTTTTGTCACAAGAAAGATCAGTCCAGGAAATTTCCAGAGAATAATGCAATAGACACTGTTATTTCTGTATGTTATCATCACTCATTTGCAGAATATATTAAAATATATTTTGTATTAAGATGGGTGCAATGGCTGTGACTATTCAGTACTGGACCTAAATGCATGTGTATTTTGGTAATTTAAAAAAGAGCAATAACCTAGGCTATATTTAGGTCATCATTCCATTTTTTTCTGTATTTTATACTCAGCATTAAGAACAATAAAGTCATACCTGTTAACAAGGATAAATTATTTTTATTTCAAAAATGAATTATTAGAAATAGGAGAATAAAAGTTATAATTACCTTTAGTAGTATTATTTATAATATAAAATTTTGAAGCAAGACCCCAAAGTATCCCAATTTGATATTTTTTCCTGATAAATCATAACTCTATAGAAGCCTGAAAGATTAAATGAGCATTTTGACACTCTTGTCAATAATATGCTTCTGTGTAATATCTTAAACTTCAATATGCATTTATAAATCCACAATAAATCATATTACATATTACATATCCATATATGTAATAATTTCATACTCTATTGTCATTTATTTTTCATAATTACTAATAAATCTATACAAATTATGTTAACATACTGTCATGAATTAACACAAATTATACTAATTGCTATATATTTCTATAAGTAACTTCTATAGCATAAATATATAAATATTTTACAAACTACATTATGAGCTATGTATTATAACTATGTGATATGTACTTATTCTCTAACATTTCTGACCTGTAACATGGGGATGAGAATTGTACTTGAATTCGTAGCTGAAATGACTTAGATCATGCTCATCAAAGCAGCTAAGAATCTGGCTATGCATTATTTTCACTATTGTCATCATTATCATGTCCTATAGAAATAGAAAGAAAATAGTGAACAGAAGGGAATGTGAAGTCACCCAAAAGATGGAGCAAAAAACTGGCCAGGGGAACAGCTTAGGTCAGGGCCTAGCCT